>JANTPZ010091492.1:0-25355 GCA_025593235.1 Vachellia pachyceras
GAGGATCCCATCACATTCTAAAGCAAACCAACCAATTTTGCAATTAGGCAAATTCAGAGAGAGATTTACGTACCTAAGAAAGAAAAGGGGGTTTAGAATCCAACTTGCAGCAGTTATAGATGAAGTAGATAATGGAAGTGGTAGAGTTGATGAGTATCATTGTGACATTAAATGCGAACTGAAAAAGCAGGGAGGTTTTGCCTCAAGAAGGAGGACCTGAGAGAAGAAGAAGATTTGGCAACTTTTCAATTTCTTCAAGTGGCTGCGCGCGACCACTCCAGAAAAACGCTTCCCTTGGCTCTTCAATTTCTGCCTCTAATTCATCCTGAAATGCACTAGAGTTAAGAATGCCACACATATTATACATGTTGGTTTTCAATGAGACAATAACACTAATGTATTATTAAAAGATGAATATCTTGATTGAGTTCAAACAGATAGAGCACAACCTCAACAATTTCAGTAGATACGCCGATTGAAGTTGCTAAAACTTCTTGAATTAACAACAAAATCATTTCACAAGCAAAGGACCAAAAATCTTAACTGACTCACCTCGTTTTACTTATCCAAAGTCATCAGAGTATCAACTTCCTTTTTAGGTTCACCCACAAGTTAGTTCCACATGTTTGCCACTATAGGATCTTGAAATTCCTTGACCTTCTGCACTAAAAGAAGCATAAAAGAATTAGATGAGATAATACCTTAATTCGACTATCAATATACTGCACAGGAAGCAAGATAGAACAAAAATTGATAATCTAAACAGAGAAAGCAAGAATACAAGAAACAGGTACGAACATGACAAAAACAAATTTGGGTTTCAAGTGTGATAGAGAAATAAACAAAACCCGAGAAGAAGGTCGAGGCTTAGGATGAAAAACAGAAGGGTGAAAGATCAGAGAAATAAGAGAATGTTTGGAAGTAGCTTTGCCTCTTATTGACAGTGACGAGCAGCTTTGGAGTAACAAAATCAGAAGTTGAAGAAAGCTTTCTCATCAGTAGAGAAGAAGAAGAGGGAGATGGAGTGGCTTCCCGAGAACAATGGTGGTTTTCAAATTTGAATGAGGAGGGCACATCTCCCCTGCTTTTCTTTGGATTTGTGCATTGGTGAACGGATTGGGCAGTGTGAATGAAAATGTCGGGGGGTTTTGAAATTTGAAAGTTTCCCCTTCTTACATGCATAAGAAGAGAGAATGAAGACAGAGGCATATCATGAATTCTAACAGCTTTTACGTATAGGAAAGTAGTGGCAAAAGTATAGGCAAAGCATTTGGTAATTGTTGGCCTATTATGCACAGAAAGGGAAAAGGACAAAAGCGAAGGTAAAAGGTAACCTTTTATTGTATATGCTCAGATTGGTTTTGGTTACTCAAGCAAGCTTTTATGGCCATCATGCACGGAGCCCAAGCAAGCTGAACATCCGAGCTGTGAAAATCCTTATGAACAATGAAACGAGTCTTGAGCCATGATGAAGCCGTGATTGGGTGAGCTGGTAGGTAGAAGAGATTTTAAAGTATAGGTTGATAACTTCCTAAACACAATCACCTTTTCAAAATCTAGGTTTTTCCTCAGAATCCATAAAAGCTATTCTCCCAAAATCTATTCTCCAAAATCTAAGCTTTAAATAAGCTCTTAATTACCTCAAACTCTTACATCAAATTAGACAGGAAAGGAAAAGATTCACCAGAGTTACAATCAGGTTGTGTGATGCCTGCCTCTAAGAAAGAAAGAAAGAATTATTCACTTAATTAAGCCTATGATATTATTGATCTTAAATTTTAAAGAGTTCGATTCCTACAAATATTCTTTATTGTGAATTTATTGTGAAATTTACAAGAAAGAAAAAATTAAACTTTTAATTTTTTATAACGCTATCTTGACAAACTTCAAATAGAAAGTTGGGAAAATTGGTCATATGTTAAGATGAGAAAATTAAATATAGGACTAAGAATTGGCCATATGTTAAGATGAGAAAATTGGCTTTATTTTTAATTTTGTTTTTTCCTTATTTTAATTTCTGTACCTTATTTTTTATATAAATTACAAATCTATTTTGTAACTTTTCTGCATTTTTTTAAAATTTAATAATATTTAGTAGTGGTTCTATAACCGCTACAACTCTTTAAAACCTTTTAAACACGTCTATTTTTTTAATTCTTTTGTCTATTAAATGACCTTTAGTAGTGGTTCAAGACCGCTACAATTAAAAAGGCACGAACAACTATTTCAAATTAGTAGTGGTTGAAAAAACCGTTGAAAAAAATTTGGAGGGAAATCTTTTACTCATTAAAATAAGGCGGAATTACTATTTTAATAGTAGAAGTTATTAAACCGTTGCAAATTTATAGAGGGAAAATGTTCATTAAATTTTTTGGGTGGGAATTACTATTTTAATTAGTAGTGGTTTTGAAACCATTACAAACGTTATGTTCCACTTCGTGTTTGACTCGATTAGTAGCGGTTTTGGTTCACTACAAAATGTTCGTACCTCGTTCAGTTATGTAGAGGATTTGCAGCGATTATTGTATAACATCTTCAAACTTAGTATCGGTTTATTCTATGTGCGTCGCAGTTCTTTTAAACTGCTGCTAAATCGTTTGCCACGGTGTGTTTTGCAGCAATTTGTTAAACCGCTACAACATGTCATTATAGCAGTTTGGTTTTACAACACAAAAGTAAATTGTATATACAGTAGGCCTAGTTGTCTGCCTTCCCCTCTGAGTTTCCTTCCTATCCCTTGTTCACATCATCAAGATGGGTGGCTGCGACTGATGCAGTAGATTTAGGTGGCTTGGATGGGGATAATGCAGCAACTTCAGCTAGCTTGGATGTTTCATGACCAATATCTATCAGAACTTAACAAATTATGAGGTCAGTATGCTGGAGTAGGCTAGATGCAAGAGTGTTCTCAAGTGACCTAGTTGTTGGCAATGGAGAAGATGGTTGGGAGATTTGAGATGGGGATACATGGCCTGAAGAGATAGGTGGGGAAGGGAGTTTGGAACTGATGTCATGTGTGAAGGGATGGAATGCAGGGTTAACGTCAATGAGATGGAATGAAGTGGAGTCAGATGTAGGTTGTGAAGGGTGATCTTGAGGTGATGGTTAAAGGGAGGGCTGATTCATGTGTAGAAGGAATTCAAATGCTTTGAGCCTCTTACAGAGGTCCCCTGTCTTCTCAATTTGGGTTCTTAGAAGCTCCTACAATCTGGTATTCCCCGCATCCACTACCTTCAAGAGTCATTGCATCTCTTCAGTGTGCTTTTTCATCATATGCACGTTTAAAGCAAGTATGTAGTCCAAGGCTTGGTCAACAACTTTCTTAACAATGTCTTCAATGGAAGGTTGAGGTACAAGAGTGGGACATCTGGTAGATTGGACCTCATCCATCGCATCTGGCTTCTTCCTTTTCCTCATAACCCTGTGTCCTCCTTCAGCATCTGGTGTTGCCATGGTGAGACCCATTTTAGCCATTTGAGTTGTCATGTACTAGATTTTGTTACACTTTAAGAATAAGGATATAATACGGGAGAAAGGGAAAGAACTTATACCAATTGCATTCTCTCTCCATAGAAGCAGTTCATTCATAAGTAAGCAACTCAGATTCCTTACATCCTTCCCCACTACTGATGCAAAGAGTCCATACTCTTTTCGGGTGAAACTTGCAAAGTTATTACCCTTGCTCACTATGGCTCTTGTGTAGATGTACCAGAGAATCTAGTTTTGCTCAGACATCGAGCTTGGCTTGAAATTGAGCCCTTTAGGATCACCCTCAGGCTTTAATAAAGCCAATACTTCCTTGTCATGC
This sequence comes from Vachellia pachyceras, assembly GCA_025593235.1. Lineage (NCBI taxonomy): Eukaryota > Viridiplantae > Streptophyta > Magnoliopsida > Fabales > Fabaceae > Vachellia > Vachellia pachyceras. The sequence goes on from JANTPZ010091492.1 coordinate 3,809, forward strand.
CTCTCCACCAAAGCATCTAAAGGTGGCTCCGCTATTCCTAGCCACTCAATAATTATTTTAGCTGACAATTCCAAACATTTTCCCCTCACCCAACTCTCTAACCTATGTTCCAGTCTTCACCCTCATCGTCAACAACATCTACAAGAGTTAGGTTGCAATAGAATGTCTTGACAATACTAAGACTATAGGACAAGTGACTCCCAATCAATGGTTGGTATTGGCTAAGAAACTAATCAAGATCTATCTTTAATTCATTTTTCATGTGTTCTAAGTCAGTGTAAATTACAAGGGAGATTTTCCTCTTACTAAAGTGAGAATTGAATCTGTCACTGTCATTGGGTTGAAGAGGACAACATACATACCCTTTAGGTGGGTTGAAGTCTTCTGCTGTTGCATCAGATAGTTGTGAACTTTTTGTCTGTGATGGTTCTTCCATTGATGCATTTGATGGATCAATGGGCTGTGTTGATTCCTTCCCTTCTCCACTGACTTGTTTCCTTCGTTTAGAAGGAAGCTTGGCAGCAGTGTGATCCTTCTTAAAGGCTCTCTTTTTTGCATCCCCCTTGCTAATATTGTGCTTTTCACGTACCAGTTTCTCAGCCTCTTCTTGTTCCTTGTTGCATTGCTTCAGAATGAATGCGTCTCCACCTTCATCAGATGAGTTATATGGAGAAGGAACAACAACTTTCTTCCCCTTCCATTTGGGGGTTTCCTTCTTCTTCGATAGGGGTGGGACAGTATCATGGATTTTGATGGCCCTTGGTGGAGGAAGATCGTCTTGCACTTTTTGACGATAAGGCCTACCCTTTCGTGAGAGTCCCTGCTTGCTAGGCACTTGAGAGGTTGAATATTGTTCTGCCATTTTCATTCACACCATGGCATACTCACAGTGAATATTGTGTGCTATGAAGGATATGTAACATTGGGAGAGAAAAAAAAAGATGAGATTCAGCGATGTTGGTAACGGCTTCGAGATGTTATGCATCAATTAATAGCAGAGTTAGCCGTTCAGGTGTGGAACTTGAAATGGCTCATCGAGATGCGACCTATTGTTAGATGATGTACCCGTTACTGTACGTGTCGATTCGAATGAGGAACAGGAATCATTCAAATTCAGTTATATGTTTCACTTTCCAAATGTCTTGAGTTGCAGACATTATAACCTAATTGCTGATTTGCATTCAAATGGAAAATGTTTCATTCGAATTATGACATATCTGTGGCAGTGGAAATTTGAATTATCTAGTTATGCATTCGAATGCCATTTACTCCGCATTTGAATGAGAAAGTTATCTTCACCATGACTTTTGGGAGGAACGTTGAAGATTTAAGGTACTAATTCAAATGAGGCTTAAGTTCATTCAAATGAGACAATCATTTGGTCCATATCCCAATGCATCTTTAAAATTACCCTTTTATTTGAATGAAACTCATTCGAATGATTCTTAAATCTCATTCAAATACGAACCTCATTTTCACCATATTCGAATGCATGTTCGAGATGACGGGTGAATTCAAACGCTTTCATTCGAATGAGGAATAGGATCATTCGACTGAGAAGCTCATATTACCCTTTTATTTGAATGAAACTCATTCAAATGAGGCTTAAATCTCATTCTAATACGAACCTCATTTTCGCCATATCTGAATGCATGTTCGAGATGACGAGTGAATTCAAACTCTTTCATTCGAATAAGGAATAGGGTACCCTTTTTATTTGAATGAAAGTCATTGGAATGAGGCTTAAATCTCATTCCAATGCAAACCTCATTTTCACCATATCCGAATGCATGTTCGAGATGACGGGTGAATTCAAACGCTTTCATTCGAATCAGGAATAGAGTCATTCGAATGAGAAGCTCATATTATCCTTTTATTTGAATGAAACTCATTCAAATGAGGCTTAAATCTCATTTGAATGATAAGCTCATTTTCACCATATCCAAATGAATGTTTGAGATGACAGGTGAATCAGCTTAACTTTCTTAATAAATGGCAGTCTATACTTAACAGTTAGACCTCAATCAAATTAAAAGTTCTAAATAGTACTAAAATGTATGTCATAATGAGCATGATATGTAAATATTGCATTTGGTTTATTTTCATACATTGATGTTCTAAATAATTGTCAAATGATACTGTCAACGATATATTTTGCCAGGCACATGATATTTTTATATAACAACATTCTAGTCCATTGGTAAATATCACCACATATGTTCAACAAAGTTTATATTACAACATATTCAAACTTTATGCCATGTTAGTTCTCTACCATAACTAACATGGTCAAAAGTTTGCATGAGCCATAACTAACCTATTAATATAGAAGTTTAACCAAAATATGTACACCATCACACCAAATGCACAATGTACAACAAAATATATTCAGCATTCATAACAACTATATATCTAACTACTTTTCAAGTAAGCTACGTATCCAAGATGGTTTGAAAGGAGCTGGAATATTGTCAAAGGCATTTAACAGGCTCTCAGACTCCACAATTTTTATGTATGTTGCATTAAGCTCTTGGATACTGAGACCTTTTGCATTCATTAACGCAATGTAGAGATCAGCAGCCTTGGCTTCCATCTTGGCTTGGTGAGCTTGTCGAGACATACGATTTTCAAGATTATCAAATACTTGCACAATTGTCTGGTCCAATGCAATCACAGTTTCACACAACACGTCTACCAACACGTCAGTGTTAGTTGTCCTTCGTCGATTTCTAGATGAAGATGAAACCTCAGTACTACCCCCAGCTGTGTTAGTAGTAGCAATTGTGTCAGCTTGTGAGAGGACAATGTCATCAGCAGCAGCATCCATTTGTGGGGATTTAGGAGTCTCAGTTTCTTCTTGAAGTATTTCTTCTTCCATGATAGCCGAGGTATTACAGAAATTACCAACAACATAATCTTTAGACCATACGAAGCATAAGTCCTGAAAATTAGGTAAAGACTTGTTTCTGAATGCAGCAGCTTTCTTGTGCACCTGCCATACAAAACTCCCCAATATTTGTAGTACCATATTTATGGACAATCAACACAAAATAAATAAAGCAAATGTCACACACATAGCTTAATATATTCATCCCACACATCATTCTCAGTTACCACAATCTGCTTTTCTGCATCCCATCCAAAGCCAGATGTGTTGGTTCCATATACCATGTCATACACTATCTGTCATGACAGTTTCATTGTTTTTATCCGTGAAAGGATGTGAGGGTTGGCTTTTATGCCACAACCATGTGCTCTATCCTCCATCATAAATTCAAGTTTTTTAGCGTACCCTGGCTTGAATCCGTTGTCTGCCATGAACTTTTACTCTATTCTAAGTTCTACCAGACATTGAACAAGCAATTCATCTTCATCTAGGCTCCACACGTGAAACTTAGCTTTCCCAGCATCCTCTATTCTAACCCTCACCGTAAGAAAATCATTGAAGTGAAAAACAAATATAAATCTAAAACTCCATTATAACAATTGCATAACAAATATATTGTAACAAATGACAATCAACTCTATTTATAAATCATGAATAGCAATGCCATTTCATTACAGTGAAATTAAAAATTAGTAAAACGCATAAATCCTCAACAAATACTACAACATTCAAATTCAATCTCTATCCCTATGTGCCTTATATGCATTGAACATATCATTTGCCAATCCATCTCTATAGTTGTTCCAACTAGTTGAAGTCTCCATTGTTCCTGTGGGTGTATTTTCATATCTTGGATTAGTGGGTTCAAATGATTCCAGTTGTTCATCTAATGGATCACCCATATTCTCTTGTCGAATGAGGTTATGAAGCAAACAACATGCAACAATATATCTATTCTGAATCTTCACCGGGTAATATGAAGCACTTTGAAGAATAGACCATCGAATTTTGAGTATGCCAAAGCATCTTTCAATAACGCATATTGAAGCATTCGTGGGGTTTTCAGGTTGGTATCCATGTCTCCACTCATTCAAGTGGTAATGTTGGCCTCGGTATGGGATAAGAAACCCTTCACAGTTACTATAACCCCCATCAACTTAGTAGTAATTTCCTGAAAAAGAAATTATATCTAGTCCTATTAATTTTATTCACTTAACCACAACATAAACTAGTCATTACTAATTGCACTAACACACCTAATGGTACTCTTAACCCATGTTTTCTCCTAGGGCTATACACGGGACGGGACGGGATCGGGAAATGCCATTTCCAATCCCGATCCCGATCCTGAAAAGGGGTCGGGATTGAATTTCAATCCCTATCCCAAAATTTCCCGATCCCGTTGGGATAGGGAAATTTCGGGATCGGGAATTTCCCGAAATTTTTTTCTTTTTTTTTAATTTTGCATAATATAAATTTGGTTTTAGCCTACACATTTCTAACAGTAATTAGACATGTTTCGTGTATAAATGATGTAATATGTATCAAAGATGAAGATTGTATCACATGAATAATTAGCACAAAAGAAATAATAACAATTATTGGGTGTGATAAAACTCTTGAGATGTAATATTAGAACAAAAATAATAGAAACTTGTTACCAAAATAGTTACATGATTATAATTACATAGCTAGACACCAAAAACAAAACAAGAAAAATATAAACTTAGCTAGTTAACAAAAGTAAAATAAATATATATAATATAAAAATTCGGGATCGGGAAAAATTCGAGATTGGGATCGGGAAGGACCGTTCCCGATCCCGACCCCAAATTTCCCGATCCTGATTTTTCCCGATCCCGATTTTTCCCAATCCCGAATTTTTTCGGGACGGGATTTTCCCGTCCCGAATGCTCGGGATCGGGACGGGAAGGTCGAGACTGGAAAATGTTGAACACCCCTATTTTCTCCGTAGAGCATCCCTCAAAACTCGGCTATCAGCAGCTAAGCCTTCCCATCCAGGCATCACAAATATGAATTGTGCATCTGGAGAGCATACACCCAACACATTGGTAGTTATATCTCCTTTTCAGTTTCAGTATCTACCCTTGTGTACTGTAGGTACTTGTACACGTATATAAGTGCCATCTAGTGCACCCAAACACCCCTATATCAAGACAATTATATCAATACATTGTTACATTTCACAATTTGCAAGTCATAAAAACACAATTCGTTACCACCACTTCCAACGGCCATCCGTTGAATCCTCTGTAATTGGCTCTGGTGTTTTCAGTAGGTTAGGTTGCAATTTCAAAGTGGCATTTAAAACGTGATTAAAGTATCTGCTCACTGTTTCACCAGTTCTTCCAAACACAAATTGTACGACACTATTTTTCACGTGATGAGCTAAAATGTGCAAAAACAATGCTACTTGCTCATCCACGAGTAGATGCCTTATTGGTTTCAAGCCACCAATTGTGTCTAACATATGACACAGTCGATCAAATGTGGGCCGATACATCCTAATTTGGTTAAGCAAGTAGTATCACTACTATAGATCATAGCTCTTAGGTTTGCTCTCTTAGCATGAAAATCTAATCTATATGAGCTGTAAGGGATTTCCCTACATCTCTGGCTACTTATAACCATTGTATCCAACATTGTCAAAATCAATTTCTTTATTGCCATAACCAGTGCTAAACATCCACCCAGTAACTCAAAAAGATGTCCATCCTCCATCGCCTACAAAGTTTGCCAACATATATAAATGTAACATAATTATAATAAATTATTATCATTCCCAACATATTGTCGCACAACATTAACATTTTACTCAATCATAACCTACCCATCACTTGCCTCTGCTTAAAGGCACTTACATAACGTTAATGGAGTCACATGGTTAAACAGAGAGAGAAATAGATGGAAAAGACAAGGTCATTCACAAAGTCAAATATGTCACATGGTTACACAGAGCGATTACCTACTCAAACATGTCTTTCACAAAGAAAACAAATTTCAAGAGAGAGGGAGAGAGAGCCGGAAAGTAGATGGTGGATGTCAACTTTATCGCGAATTGAACAGATGTTTTGCAGAATTCATTCAAAGGAGCAGGTGATGCAAACCTTTTGCACAATTTATTCGCGAATTGATTTAAAATCACAGCGCCTTCCTCCGTTGCTTATCTTCTTGGTCCAACGAGCTCGTAGCTCCTTCTCAGGTTGTTGTTTTGCATATGTTTCCACACTAGAAGCATTATATTTCCAATGTATTAGAAGGGGAAAATATGTATTTACGCATAAATTTCCAGCGTTTTAATTTGGCTTCCCACCATTTTAGGTGGGAAGCGAGGTTCATGCCTAAGCATGAAAATCGGGAACCCATTTTCCAATTCAAACGTCGAACCAAACGAACGCCGCCACTAGAAAATGTAGATTTTCTTGTTCCATCGTTCAATTTGAATCGAACCAAACGGGCTGTTAGATGGGCATTTATAGTTGCCGGTTGAGTAGGGCCAGCTTGTTGTTTGAGCTATCTAGCTCAACGCTACTAAGTAAAAGGTGACCTCCGTACAAAGAAGAATATGCCAATGAAGACAGAGTCATCCAATGGATGGCCTAATCTACGGCAATAAACTATCCTTCGATAGCACCATCATCATCCAATATAGCCTTTATTACAGAAAGATAAAATATGATGCTGAAATGGTTGCAATTGAAGTTGAAAGGTGATAAAGCAAAAGTAAACTACCTTGTGCTCTGCTTTGCGAGAAGAAAATAGCAAAAGTAAAATGATTAATAAAGTTTGAAAGGTAAAGCAAAAGTAAACAAAAATTATTAAAGTTGAAATGAGTATAGAGCATTTTGTACGGTCCAAGCGAGAATAAAATAGCAGAAATAACCATGCAAGTGTTAGAGGATAGGTTACAGAATTGGTATTTGCCGACCCGAGCTGAAGTCTATGGAAAAAACTATCTTCGTTTTTTCATATGGAACTCAAACTATATGGAAAGAAATCCCTATTAGATGAAATAAGCAATCAATATGTATGATGCATTTGTAGTTAATAGAAAAATTATAGTTGGATTCACATACGATTATTATAAGTTGATATAGAGCCTAATTTTAGATAAGAATTAGACAGGTCCGTTTTAGTTTGTATCAGAGATAAAAGACAAATAGGAAATTTTTAAGCAGATATATAATATTGATTGCTTAAGTACAAAATCAAAATAGCTGTGTAATATTCTTTTATTAAATTTAAAATTAGATGAAGAAAATAGATTTCCAATCAAATTTGATGGAGAAAATAGAACCTTTACAAAGAAAGAAGAGATAGGGAAATTTTCAAATACTGTATATGTTAATGAAATTTTTTCTTAACTATTTATGTAAATCAAGATAAAAATATTTTAAAATATGTAAAAAAATATTTTGAAATCGATAAAAAAAATTCAAAATTCAATATGTAACTTATTTCTATCCATGATTGAAGACTGGTATCTTTTACCTTTGCGGTTACATTTGCATTTCATTTACGTACGCCGTTACCTTTACGTCACATCTTTAACTTTAGTCATTTTTATCCTTTTTTTTTATTAAGAGTGTCGGTAGGGTATTAATCCTACTGACAATGATATTAATAGTAATTTCTTAATATGCATAGATAATCCAACCATTTATTATGGCACTCTAAAGGAAGTAATAAGGCTCATAATGGTTGAAATACTCAATTATCAAAGACTTGACATTTTCGTAGATATAAAAAAATTCCACCCATAGCTATATTTTTTTTTAAAAAAAAAAATCAGATTACTATAGTAATAAATTCTTAATCCGCATCGAGAACTGACATGTTTTAATCTGTAGAAGGTATTAACATTTTAAAATGTCTAACAAAAAGCCACTATTTTAAAATGCTAGTAATCTAATTCATATTTTTTTTCTACTAATAACATTTTTAAATAAAAGTTTTTCCAAATTTTTCCTAAACTGAACATTTAGTAATAGAATTTGAACTGACAAATTTATAATTAATAAGGCAACTTCTTATGAACTTAACCAATTTTTATTGGCTATAAGCTCTTTTAACGACTTCCGGAAGTTACCAGTTCAAGGGGGGAAAACAAAAATGGAGCCAAATAAAAGTAGAGGCATTACTACTGTACTTATCTGTGAATTCTTTATTCCCAACGGTACACACAAGTCAAGATAAAAATATCTTAAAATCCGTAAAAACTATCTCGAAATCTCTAAAAACAACATCGAAATCTGTAAATTCTTCTCAGAATCTGTAAACTCTTTTCTCCCAACGGATTTCCAAACATAGACACGTGTGTTTGCGAATCTGTTGGAAGAAACGAGTTTACGGATTCCGAAATAATTTTACTAATTTTGAAATGATTTTATGGATTTTGAGATGTTTTTTTTAGATTTTGAGATAATTTTTATAAATTTTAAAATTTTTTATCTTAATTTACGTATATCATTAGAAAAAAGTTTTCCCACGTAGATAATCAATGTCCTTGAGTTTCCCTTGTCGCTAAATCTTCACCGTTAAGCAAATCTATGAAAATCAATTAAACAAATATTTAACCAGCATTGAACATTTATTTATTATTAACATTTAAATATTTTTGCAAACAAAATCATAATGTTCTTTATGTTAGTAATAAGCTTAATATCATATGTAATTTAATTTTACAATTAGTAATCTTACACCTTCAAATTCATGGTTAATTGACCGTAAATATGAGAGGGATATAAAATAAACTGAGGTGTCAAAATATAAAATGCATCAATTTTTTTTTCTAAAAATCCAAATGATTGATTATATAGATAGACTTAACTCTACGTGAGAGAATATCACTTATCCATAAAATTAAAAAGATTATATTTTACAAATTTATTTTGCACGACATTAATTTTTTCATTTAATTTATTTGCACAATGATACCACATGACCGTGCAAACGAGGTTATTAAGGGTTGTTTTAAGCCAAAACACCCGGCTATCTATACAGACACACATAATCCCCTTCGTTTTCTATTCTTACCAAGCACACAAGCAACGAAAGATGGAATCACCACCACCACCATCAAAAGTGAGCTTGAAGCTGTTGATTGACACAAATGCTAAGAGAGTTATCTTCGCTGAAGCTTCAAAGGAGTTCATCGACTTTCTGTTCAACCTTCTTCGCTTGCCCGTCGGAACAGTGACAAGGCTCCTAACAAAAGAGGGTATGGTTGGCTGCTTTGGCAAACTCTACGAAAGCGTAGAAAATCTCAGTGACGATTTTCTGAACAATCCGGAGCAAGACAAGAAGAACTTGCTGAAACCAAGTGCTCCATTAGTTTCTGCTGGCTACCTTCTTCCTACCAGTGATGATCAGAATGTTAATAATACCAACTCAGGGGGAGCTTCAAATCTATACACTTGTTATAGCAGTTGCAGAAATGTGACTTATGCTATGAACACTGGATGTCCAAATTGTGGAGGTAGCATGAACTATGATGTGAACTTTGTCGGCAATAATAAAAATATGAGGGGAGCGAAAGATTCAAGCGGCTTTGTAAAAGGGGTGGTCACTTATACTGTGATGGATGATCTGGAGGTTCGTCCCATGTCTTCTATTTCAACCATCACTATGCTCTCCAAGTTCAAGGTCAAGGACATTACTTCCTTGCAAGAAAGTATCGTTGAGTTGGGCATGGAAGAGGTTTGTATGTGTGTATTCATCTTGTTATCTATGTTTCTTTCCTTATTTGTTTTTGAATAGTTAGGATCTGAAATATTAATTGCAAATGGAAGGGCCTTTCCTAAATGATGGAACTCCGTTTTGTTTGATCTTAATTATTTTCTTTTGTTGCATTGGATGATCTATCTATATATATTTACTTAAAATGTGATGCTCTGTTTTTTAACAAAATTTTCTAATATTAATATATTTGTCTTGATTTGATATACAGGGTATCCAATTGCTGAAGGCTTCCCTGGAGTGCAAGAACGTTTTGACTAGCGTTTTCCTCAAGAATATGGCAGCATAAGGAAGCAAGGGATTTCTTAAAAACATTTTGATATTGAAATGTTGAGACCTTGTTTGCTTCCTTCTTTTCTGTGTTTCAGTCTTTCGTTTCTTCTTTTGGTGAGTAACATATGTTTCAATGTTATGGCAAATGAACTTTTATATGTGAGATTTGTTATTTTGGTTGTTATTCAAGATTGCTGAACTCACATTACTCTTTGCCAAACCCAATCCTAAATTTTTTTTCTGTAATAGGTTTATGGATCTTTATCATACTGCTTACACAACAATGCGAAAACTAATTTGAAATCACCCTGTTGTGTTAAACAACCCATATTTTCCGTAGAGAATGTTGAAAAATTTCAATTATAAAACTAGTAACACTCAATACTACTAGACAAACGTGTATTAACGTCAGCCTTTTAACATTGGTTAAACATGAAATCAATACCATAAGAGAGAGTTTCATTTCCGTAATAAAAAGTGAAGTTGCAAAATAATTTGTCATACGTTATTAACAATATATGATGCCTAAAGTGAAACATTCATTATATACGTCGTCAGTTAGTTGAACTACCGATGCCTTAATTATTCAGTTTCGAAAAGATAATAAATCTTACTTTAAGTCGTCGGTTATAACATATACCGATGTCTATTTTTTGTTTTACGGCGTAGGTTATTTTTTAACCTATGACTAAAACTAAAATTCTTCATCTAGCGCGAAATAATAATTTTTCAATTCACTATATTAGTTGTTGGTTTATAAATTTAACCGATAACCATAGTTGTGGATATAAATGGTAAAGACGGTGCATATTATTATAACCAACGACAAAATGATTAATAATCTCTACTTTGCACCTTTTATCCGTTGGTTCAGTGGTGAGTGTGTTTATGACTTTCATAAATGACACATCGGATCCATTTTGCTTTCTCCTCAACTCTTCTTCCGGAATTTGACACCGCAGCCTCGCTTTCCTTGCCTATCGCCTTCCCTTCATGGAGCACACTCGCCAATGATTTTATCCTCAACTTCAAGTAGACGAAATTAAAGTTCCTGCTGCTTTAGATTCCCAAATCCGTCACTCCTTAGCATGTTAGCTTCATCTCCTCGGAATATTGTGAGTTAGAGGTGTGGTGGTTTTTGTGACGTCTTCCCTCCTGATAAGTAGTCTCCTCTATCTCTTCTTTAATATTATCATTTTCTTCCTTCACCCTTGCATTTCACCCACTCTAGTTACGGTTGGAAAAGTGTGTGTGTGTGTGTGTGTGTGTGTGTGTTAAAAGTGAGAAACCCAAGTCCCACATTGCTCAAGTTAATGAGGACTTGAGAGTATATATGTTAAGGAGTGATATGGGACTGTAAAAGGGCCAAGAGAGGAGGTGGGCCTCGCGCACGCAAGAATAAGTAGAAATGGGGCTACGCAGTTGAAATCTAACGATTCCCCCCGGTGCACGCGAATAAAAGTGGCACTTGATACTTTTTAATATTTCATTTTGGAAATTTGCAAAATAATTTTATGAAAATATTTTGCTTATCCGGAAACCTTTGTTTTTCAAGACTTTAAAACTTGAAACCTTTGAATTCAAAATGTTTATGAAAATATTTTATCTATCCGGAAACCTTTGTTTTTCAAGACTTTAAAACTTGAAACCTTTGAATTCAAAATGTTGGCCGGATTTTTGCTTGTAGTGATAATCCAGACTTGATTAGCCATAACACCATTGTCTGCCAGCGTTCCAATATTAATCCTACATTATACCATTGTCCACCAACGTTTCGGCATTAAACTCGCATAATGATATTGTTTGCTAACCGATGCTTAATGGTGATAATGGGGTGTTAATCGGTGTTTAATGGTGTTAATGGCCGTCCAATGTTCATGTGTTTTCCTATGCCTATAAATACCGGCTTTGACTAAAGGGTTCAGTGCACCGAGCTCTCAAGCATTATTAGGGCTCCTCTCCTCTCTTCCTCCTCGCTCTCTGAGCTTTGCTTTCTTTCTGTTGTTTTGTCTCCTCGCTTCGGTGGGAAGGATCCGTTTAATCCTGGGGGGTTGCCGTCTTGTGGCAGAATAATCCTTTATGACAGTGTTTCCCAGCACGACTCGGATCATTTTTATGCTAACGGTTTGTTGTTTTGCAGCTCCGGTGCCTACAGTTACTATGTTGCTTTGATTTACTGGTGTGTTGGAATCGAGTTTGCAATTTTGTTTTCTCAAAATAGAGCTGGTTATTGTTTGCTTGGGCTAGGTATTTGCAATTTTTTGAAACTTCCTAGTTTTCAAGCGAGGAGTGTATATTTTGTAGGCTACATTACAGAGTCTTAATAGTGTTATGTTGTTGTACCTAACATGTTTTATTGTTTACAGTGAGGGATTAAATTGAAAGTACTTAGCTTGAGATGCTTTAAATGAATTATTGCCTTTATTATATAGTACTGAGGTTATTAGGCTTCATAAAAAGGTAAAGCAGTTGGGAAATTGTAATTTGTGATAGAATTATAAAAAGTTTGTTAATCATGCATTTCAAATTTTCTCATTTAGTTCATGGAAAGAATCATGAATTCACATAAAACATAATTGATATGCCTCTACCATTTGTAATTATCTTACGTTGGTATTTGAAAAAAAAATAGCAAATAAATTAAACAATGATATAAAGAAATGTACAAGATTGTTCCCTCAACACAAAAGCTATAATCCCTCCATGTTCAGTGCTGGTTATTATTTGTTGTATTTTGAAACTTTTTGTATGTTCATGTTTACTGTTTGCATGTTCAGAGTTGTTTTGTATATAGATGAGCTAGTAACTGGATACAAGTTGTATATAAGCATGTTGCTAATGCCTTTTTTGCCTGAATTACTAATACCTAAACTAATGCCTATCAATATGATGTATGCTTAGAGGAAGAAAATATGCTTTTGAAATTTATATTCTTACTATGATTAGTATTAAGTGTTGTATTTGTTATATAGTATAATGAGTAAAGCTAAGGAGCAAACTTTATGGGACATGAACACCACAAAGGTGTTTATTGACTTGTGTATCAAACAAGTTAATTCCGGAAAAAGAAAATCTAATAGCTTCACTGGGATTGGATGGAATGAAATTGCTGATGTATTCACTGTAAAGACTATGAAAGTGTACTCGTACCGATGGTTGTCAAATCTCTCGTATATATATATATACTTGCATTGTTTACTGCGAAAATCTTCTTCATCGAACCCCAAAACATCCTTGGATGCCGAAAAATCCATCTCAATAACATCTGGAAGCTTCTTGCCATAGCAAATGTGGTCACGTGGAAAACCAAGTCGTGAGGAAGGAAGGAGGACCGGGTTGTATAGGAGGCGGGTCTGATGGGTAAGCCCACCCGCCCGGGAGGGGTGCCAAAATAGCGTCGTTTTGGCACGTTTGAGCCCTTTCCCACACGTCACCAAAGAATTGGTCTGGAGCATTTTGGCAAGTTATTGAAAAATAAAATATTTTGGTCCCCTCCTATTTTGAAAACACTTTTGGACCCTGTTGGGAGAATACTCATTTTTAAGAAAACAAAAACATAACTCTAGTCCAGAGAATTGGGCCTTCCATTAAAAAAGAACGGTTTTTTGGGCTTGGAGACTTTATGGCTCACACATTTTAGGCCATAATTATAGGCCTTGGAAATCACAAAAATAATATTATTTTTAATTCTTATTGGGGCTCCTTTTTGTTCCGAGATAATTCTTTAGGGTCCCTTTAGTTTAGTTCTTATTGATGGAAATTTATTTCCAAAACACTTACACCATATTGTTTTTGTTGATGTCATATTTTGATGATAACAAAATGATTTTAGGAATTATGAATCTTGAATTGTTGTTGATTAAGTGTTTATTTTGAAAAACTCGAGTTCTGTGCTTAATAATCGAGTTTGTATATAAGTATTAAGAATACTCGAGTATTGTGGTTTGAACTCGAGTATTGAACCTTTTTATGTGTTAAAAATCAATACTTTCACACAACACTCGAGTTATTGTTGAAAGTGCTAATAATACTTGAGTGATGAATGCTAATACTCGAGTACTGTGAGTTAAAATGTCTCTGTGATTCAACACTTTGAATGGAAACTCGAGTATTTAGTTGAAGTATTGTCAACACTCGAGTAATGTCTTTGAAACACTCGAGTATTGTTACTTAGAATGTTTCTAAACTGAATACTTTCGAATGAAACTAGAGTATTAATGATGAAGTGTTAGCAACACTTGAGTATTGTGTTTTAATACTCAGGTATTGAGCCTTATTTTCAAAACACTAAGCTTCACTTGATGCAAAGTACTCGAGTTACAGATTGAAGTATTGGTAACACTCCAGTATTGTGTTGGAATACTCGAGTTGTTTTTCAAATCATAGCACTTCACTTGAAGTAGAACACTCAAGTTGTAAAAGAAGTGTTGCCAACACTCGAGTGCTAGCTTGCAACACTCAAGTATGAGGCAAAGTTTTCAAAACATGGCGCAACACCTCAAGGAGAACACTCAAGCATTTGATGAAAAAGTTATCAACACTCGAGTATTGGGTTTTCAATACTTGAGTATCGAGCACTCTTTTCTCAAAACACAGCACTTCCATCAAAACACTCGAGTAATGGTAAGAGAAGTGATAACACTCGAGTATTATATTTCCACTACTCGAGTATTGTGACATCTCAAAAGACTTCATTTCAAGTTCTCCGCTGAACACTCGAGTAGCAACTAAAAGTGTTCTTAACACTCAGTACAAAAATTTTTAACACTTGAGTATTTGTGCTTGTATTCAAAAACTTCTGCAATACTCTCAACAAACACTTGAGCAATTTCAAAACTTTTATAAAAACTCAAGCATTGAAACAAAACACTCGAGTATTGTTTTATAAAATTCAAATGCTTGGCTATCACTCGAGTAATGTGAAACAAAACTCGAGTATTGCTTTTCTCAAGGGCTCTTTTCTCTGACAGCTTTTACCTGCTCTCTACAACTTTCCTTATTGGTGATTAACAACGTTTGAATCTCACCTACCTTCGTAAATGCAGAAACTCAGAATCATAGAAAGAGAAAAAGTTGTCCTCACCTCTTGTAGACAGATTGCATGATAAGCCGTCATCGCCAACATTCTTGAAACGCATTTAATGCAACATTAATGGCAAAGACGAAGAGGTAGTTGATGAGAGTAACGGACATTAAAATGTCTCTAACGGCACTTCATTTCTTCTCATCTATAAAAGGACCAAGCATTCATTACAGAGGTTGGACGAACATTCTGAGCATTCAAAGCTATTCAATATATTCTTTGTAAAACATTCAATATTCCTTCTGTTCTTTAGTATTAGCTATCTACTCTTTTGAGAGAGTTTCTTTGAGCGAAACTTACTGTAAATTTGTGAGATATTCAAGGTTGGGACCTTGAATTTGTTGGGCTGTAAATTTGTCAAGAAACAAATAGTGCGAGTCTTTGTTTTAGTGCATATTGTAAGGGGGAGTGTGACTCTCCATCTTGAAGGAAGTGTTGGCCTTCTTAGTTGCTGATTAGTAAATTGAAAAGCTCAGAGGTGTTATGAGGACTGGACGTAGGTCAGAAGGACCGAACCAGTATAAATCTCCTGTGTTCATCTCCTCTTTACCTTGCTCGGTGAAATTGTTTTTAATTTTGTGATTTTCAACTTAGTTTTTAAATTGACCAATTCACCCACTCTTGGTCAAATCCTACACTAACAGTTTTAATATCTAGAGCATGTGTGTGTGTGCAAATAAGTGTGATTTTCCCATATGCCATTTATTGAAGTATAATTTCTTTCTTAATCATTTATCAATTATTTGAAAATGAAGGAAATTTAACATTTAGTCATTTCACAATTTTAAGGTTGGCAAATATTTTATTTGAATGAAATATGCTAAGATTAATTTTTGAACAATGTTTGGATACGTAAAAGAGTGAGAAAAATATTAAATTTTCATTGAATTCCAATTCAAGAGTGCATCTATTGTTATTTCTGTGCATTACGTGATATCTATGATTAGCATTTAGTTATTGAATTAATTATAAAAATTTTCTGTTGTTCTCAATTAAGTTGTTTTTCAGTTGGGTCATTTGTAGAATATTCTTCAAAATATATTGGGCTAAATAAAATTGTTTTAGCTCTATCCTTATCATTTAATTGCTCAGTAATTTTATTAATTACCATAAGTTGAGTGTTTGATTAAATTATTTTAAGCTCACCTGTTGAGTTTAATTGTGTTTTTTACATGAATGATTCATTTCATCAAATTGTGGATTATTATTATTGTAAAATTTATTTTTGCATGCTATCCAATTGCTGAAATTATTTTAATCATTAAAATCTTGCAACTATTGAATTTGTTGAATTATATTTTAGTTGAAATGTGGAGGAATAAATTATTATATAGGTGTATATAATAGTGAGAGAATTTGATACTTCAGTTTAAATCAATCAATCAAATTATCATCAAGGATATGTTAAATTCAATTGCATAAAATTGATTTTTTGTTTTAAATATAAAATCTTTGGGAGCAATAATAGCACCTCTATATTGGATACATAAAAGACACACTTATTCTTTGGAATAATTTTAAAAGAAAGTATAACCACTGAAAGTTGGTTATCCTTCCAAAAACCCATTATAAATGGATGCCTTTGCGTTTACAAACTTAAGTTTGTGAACGAGAATAACTCAGCCATATTTCATACATCCAATTTTCTCCTATTTCAGTAATATAATGAGAAAAGTTTTAAGAAAATATTAGCTTAGTTTCTTGGCTTCTCGTAGCTAAACAGAATAACGGGTTTATTGTTGAGAAATCATGAATCCATCCAATAGATTTGACTATATTCCCATAAGTAAATAAAGTTATAATTAAATCTAATAGTGGTAGTGGATGTAGCTACAGGGTATGGTCAGCATCATAATTGTTCTAATTCTCACATGAAGTGGAGAAAAACTAATAAGAACCATGAAAGGGTAAGTGTGGGCATAATAAATAAATTAGGTATGCATTGAAGGCTCCAAAAGAGTCAATATTATGTCATATGAAGGAACAAAATTATACATTGAAAATACACTATACTTCACCTAATCTACAAGAAACTTATTAATTTTCAAGATATTCGTAGAAATGGATACCATATGTGTTGAATAATGCAGCAAGAGATGAATAATGCTGGAAAAATATTATTGAATGAATAATTACGTGTGAATTACAGAGAGAGTAGTTCTTATTCAGTACAAGCAAATTGACTCATTGTGCTTACTGGGCTTAAGGTCCAATTGAATAATTACAAGTATACATAATAGACTATTTTCTACACTCCCCCTCAAATTTGGGGTTATACAGATTACAAAAACTCCTAACTTGCTTCACAATTTCATTTATGTATGTTTTCATACTGCTTTTGTAAGTAGATCATCTTATTGATTTTTCACTTTGTATGATGCTGATTGATCAGCTTCTGCCGCAGTTCCTCTCTTATAGCAATCAGGGCATGTTAACTACCCATGGATTCTTCTTTTCTTAGAAAATCTAGTAGTTTTTCATACTGCTATTGGGTAAGATTTTGGTGTGACCACATTATCTGAAGCATTTTGGTCTTCACATTCACTTCCACCTGCTGCTATTGCTTAAATTGCAAATGCTTCTTGGCTACGTTTTCCCTTTATTTGATCAAGTGCCACAGCTTTTGTTGTTGTACCTTTCTTGTGTTCTTGTGGCAATGAGTAAAAAAACCTTAAACACTTAAACACACAATATTTAGACACTTTCTCTTGTACTCCTTAAGCTGAACACCACAAAGAAACCTTGGACAAGATCATTGTCCATAGGTCATCTTGAGACAATGAGAGGCCCTAGAAAAATAGGAGCATAACCATACACCTAAATCACTACATAAACAGCACATTACTACAATGTTCAGCCATCCTTTCTAACTCCAAGTCCTTCGAACCATACAAATAGAATGAAATATTAATACTACAGACAAATTGCTGTACGACCAATGCAAGATAAAGCAAAAAGGGAAGAAACAAGTGGATAAGGAGAGAGATGACGATAAAGAAGGGGGGATTCACAATATTTCATTCTTTAAAGTTGACTTGCTCTTTGATTCATGTAGTCAGATTGGATGATGAGGAACCACCAATAGGATACTTTCAAGTTTCAACCTTCAAGCCAATGTATAGAACTGAGTGCAAAGAACACTTTGAAATTATTGACTAATATAATGGGTCATTTTCATAACTTTAAATTTATTGTGCAAATTTTGATATATAAAATGGAGTTTTAGTATGTGACAATGTCAATGTATACCAACACAATTCTTGATTCAAGGGGCCTTGATAAGGTTTCATATGAAACAACTAAAGCTAAAGACAGAAAGGGCATATTTGAGAATCCACTAACAATTAGACAACTTACAAAAATATGAGTCGTGGAATATGTTTGATGCAGTTTCTTCTAGTTCCACTATGAATGACATTGCAGTGAAACTTTCCATCTTAAATTGCAATGCACCAAGATGTGAAAGAAAATGTAGCACATCTTAAAAGTATGTAAATATGATTATGTTATTGTATCAACAACTGTGAAAGTAATTTACCCAACAGGAACTTCAAGGACATCCAAAGCTATCTTTGCTTGCCACATAGCAAGAGGCAAGATCATAAGAAACCAAAGTTATTAAGCAAAATCCATTTATATTGTAATATACATAGCCTACTGAGAGACTGCTGAGGCAACTTATAAGAACCAACACACATTGGGTGCAACTAACACTTCTACAGTCTCAACTCGTACATTCTCAACTGCTATGCATCTAACACTGCTAAACTTGAATTAAGTGCCTAATGCTCATCCCTTATCTACAACTTTATTGCCATTTATAATATCACACTAATTGATTAATTTATAATTAAGCGTCTGATAGCCATATTTATATTCAATAAGTACATTAATCGTATTACCTATGCTTTCAAATTATATTTAAACTTAAAGAACGAATATATCAATAATTGACATTGTGACATGAGCATAATTAGAACTGAAAAAAATAGAGGCATTTATAATATATAATTGTAAGTATGATATCATGACCTCATCAAATACCTGATGTATTACAAGTTCCATAAATGCATTAGTATCTATGGAGCACTCTTCCCATCGAGAGGTCATCTTGAAAAACTTATGATAGATGATTCGGAGACAAATTTATAAACATTCAAGATTTGATGCACTTGAGCTGTAATCACTAAAAAAAACTTAAGCAAAGCAGAAGAACAGAAATGATGTATGCAATAGAAAGTGCAAATCCATATAAAACACAAAAAGAAAGACTTGGTATGTGAAAGTGTCTTCTAGGGTTTCCTCCTTGAGTAATCTGCCATCTGCTGCGACGGTGGCTGAGAGAGTAAACTTTGATGGTTCATAACACATACTCTACTTATCCAAATCATATGCAGTAGGAATCATCTTAAAACCTATAATGAGTACTAATTGATTACCAAGTTTCATGGCAAACAAAGGCCATTTAACAATCTAAAAACCTACTCAAATTCAATTGTCCAGATTAAAGCTCAATTTCTTTTATTTTACAATCTTAAAACTATTAATATTTTTAGAAGCTAAAACAACGACAAGCCCCAATACTCCTCTAGCTATCATTAATATACCATAAACATACAATCCTCACTTAATCTTTGCCAAACAGTGGCAAAAATTAACTTCAAACCATTTAACCTTCCATCCAAAATTCTTATTTCAAATATTCTGGTCTAATTCACCACTTCAAAAATCATATGACAATTGGAAAACAATAAGCACTAAAGGTAATCATCAAGCTTTCAAGTCAACTCCTAACTTTAATTAATTTTTGTTGTAAGGACCACATGCTCAATAATGAATCAAAAGAAATAGTAGAAGCATTACAAACAAATTCACATGCAGGAAATTACTAGAGCCATGGAAAATCCTACCATCCTTAGTCCCAAAATCAACATGTACAATTCAACATAATCATTATAGGTTCGGTTAATGTAACTCATAAATTATTGGTCAAATTTAAACTCTTTTCATCCCTGGTTATAAAAACCGAGGCCATCATCTGTTAAAACCAAAGTCCTTGTCTTGATTATCCAATAAAACCAAACATCGACATACATGTAGCCACATAATACACATTCGCATAGGCTTAGAACACTAATCCCCTAAACTATTTGATAGTTACAATCTCCCTTTATTCAAAATCAGAGCATCGGTGATTCGCATTAAGAAATCAAACACAATGCCTTGTACAAGAAGGGTCCAATTGAAAATCATAAACCAAGGCTGATCACCCGCAAGCAAAAACAAATACAAATATTTATTCTTCTTCTGAACATTATCACATTATTTAACCACTAATTGGAACCATTTTTTACCACTCCCCAAAGCCTCAGAAAGCAATCAGAAGGTGGGGAGAGGTTCAGGGAGCTCATCTTAATATGAATCTTGGGTTGCATGTGGTTTCCAGCCACTCCTCCAACGACGCTCTTTACCCTTCTCTCTCTCCCCCTTCTCTCTTATTGCACGACCGCCCTCTGTTCTTCCCTTTTTTCTCGGTGAAGTGCCAAAGAAAATAGAAGCTTGTGAGATTAATGGGTCTACAAGTGATTGAGCTTTATTTGTATTAGTTTTCTACATGAATTTCCAGAGTTTTAGAGTCAATTTTAGCCCATACATGACCCTTTTTGTGCTTAATTTGAGGTTAGGAGTTATTGATTTGGATTAGTGTGATTTTGGATATATATGCCACGAATAATGATTTATTGTGCTTAATTTCCATCATGAGAAAATGATACCGCCAATATTTTCTATTCATTTCAGGAACTCTGTACAACAGGAAAAGAGGAACAGCTCTGGAACATTTAGCCGCGACGCAATTTAAAGTTCACCGCGGCCAAAGTTCAAATAGCAGGCAATAACTCTCGGGAGAGGTTCGTCGCGGAGAATATCACATAGTACCAGATTTTTACTCTAGATGGAAAATAACCTGACCCACCTTTAGAGATCCAACCTAGAGCGGTTTATTCATTCCATTAAGGGTATTTTGGTGGCAAAGAGAGGGGGAGAGGCTGTAGAGAGGAGAGAAAGGGAGGCAGACACACACATTCCTTCATCTTTCACACACACACAAACCCTACTCCATTTCCACCACCATCTATCAATCTATCATGCCTCGATCATCCAAACATAGCCCAATTCCACTATCCATGAGGATTTTAGCATCACCATCCTTTTAAAGATGAAGTGAGCCGGAGTTTGAAGTGCCGAAAGGGGAGTATTTGCTTTTAATCTGTATTTACATTATAGATTACTTGGATTCTGAGTTGGACTTTGTAATTTGTGTGTAAATGCTTGGTCTCAGTTGAGCCAAACTTGGATTATTGTGTATTGAGTTGTTTTGTGATTAACAAAGTAGAATGGAGTTCATTTTGCTTATTCAATGAAATCTTGTTGTTCTCTTCTATCATCCTAATTGTGCTTGGTTTTAGAGTCAACATGCATGAAGTTGATTTTGTCACTTTGTGATTTCCGTACACACACTAAGTGCCCTTCAAGGATTTCATGGG
>JANTPZ010091494.1:0-11793 GCA_025593235.1 Vachellia pachyceras
GTGCTTCTGAGATCGTCCTAGCTGCTTGTGACAAAGTGATTAATTCAAACGGTGAGGTTGTTCCACTTGATGCAGAGAAAAGTAATTATCTTAATGAAGCAATCCATTCATTTGCTTGTGAGGCACTTAGAACCCTGTGCCTTGCCTATATGGAAGTGGGAAATGGATCCTCTGCTGAAGATCCGATTCCTAGTATTGGATATACTTGTATAGGAATTGTTGGGATCAAAGATCCTGTTCGTCCTGGTGTTAAGGAATCTGTTGCAATCTGTCGTAAAGCAGGTATAACTGTAAGGATGGTCACAGGTGATAATATCGATACTGCAAAAGCTATAGCCAGAGAATGTGGAATTTTAACAGATGATGGTATAGCCATTGAAGGCCCAGATTTCAGAGAGAAGACTCAGGAGGAAATGTTTGAACTGATTCCTAAAATTCAGGTGATTCATAATCAAAAGATTGTTTCAATAATACTCATGAAACTTCAACATTATAATTGATCTTCTCGATGCAACACAAAAGTTTCAATTTGTTTTTTTCTTCAGGTAATGGCTAGATCCTCACCGTTAGATAAGCATACTTTAGTGAAACAATTGCGTACTACTTTTGGAGAAGTTGTAGCTGTAACTGGTGATGGAACAAATGATGCCCCTGCCCTTCATGAGGCAGACATTGGACTTGCAATGGGCATTGCTGGAACTGAGGTAAGTTCCAACCGAACATTGCATGGTTTAAATGCATATAAAGCCCATAAGTGATTATAAGTGGTGACAAAAACTATGTGATTTGTGAACAGGTTGCTAAAGAAAGCGCAGATGTCATAATTCTGGATGATAATTTCTCTACTATAGTGACAGTGGCAAAATGGGGACGTTCAATTTACATAAACATTCAAAAATTTGTACAGTTTCAGCTCACAGTCAACGTGGTTGCCTTACTTGTGAACTTCGGTTCAGCATGCACAACAGGTAAGAGAAGCAACCTCACTTTACGAACTTTTATGGACAAATTTTAGGCTGAGTTGCTTATATCTACTGGGTTAAGTTTTCCAATCGTACTTATTATTTTGTTATTGTTTATCATTAAAATGCATATATTCACTATAAACTTAATGGATAAGCAACTTGATACAAGTTTTCTCCAACTTTTAACATCCTGCTTCAATTTCTTATTTCTAAAATCCTATGATAGTAATTAATTGAGTTTCTTGTGTTCAGGAAGTGCACCACTCACAGCAGTTCAATTACTGTGGGTGAACATGATAATGGACACGCTTGGAGCACTTGCACTAGCAACAGAACCTCCAAACGATGAACTAATGAAGCGTTCTCCAGTTGGAAGGCAAGGAAGTTTCATCAGCAATGTGATGTGGAGGAACATCTTGGGCCAATCTCTGTATCAAGTCCTGGTGATATGGATTCTTCAGGCCGAAGGGAAATGGATCTTTGGAATGAAGGGTCCAGAATCTGATATCTTATTAAACACACTTATTTTCAACTCATTTGTCTTCTGTCAGGTAAATCTATCTCATCTCATTTGACTATATATATATATATATATATGGAAAAGGAACAACATTAAACTCAAAGCATTTGATACCATATACTGGTTTTGTTGGGTATTTGCAGGTTTTCAACGAGATAAGCTCAAGGGAGATGGAGGAAATAGATGTATTTAAAGGCATATTGGATAATCATGTATTCGTGGCGGTCATAAGTGTCACAGTTTTGTTTCAAATCATAGTAGTTGAGTATTTAGGAACCTACGCTAACACAACACCACTTGCTCCCATTTATTGGTTGTTTAGCGTTTTCGTTGGATATTTAGGCATGCCCATTGCTGCTCGCTTAAAGATGATCCCTGTCTGAACAAATCTCCATGAATCATATACTGGTTCAAGCCTCATTGTTGTATATTCTCTGTAAGCTTTTTGCTGGGTTTAGATGCAGAAAATTTAGCATGTTAGTATCAAGAAGGCACTGTCAAAAAAACCACTTACCCATTTTATCTTAATGCATTTTCTTATTTTTCTTGGTGATAGAGAAGTCACTGATACAGAAACACATGATGGCGTATGATTGTGTACAAATTGGAAAATAGTCTGTGTTTTTGACACAGTGAGCCGCAGGACATGTTTTTTACTACACCTACTGCACAGCCAAATGAGGCATGTAATTTTAATTTGGTCCCTTCCACTTTTTTTTATGGTCCTTGGCGTTTAGTTTTGAGCGAGACAAATAATTTCTTTGTCCAATTAGAAGAAGCTAAACAAGAAACAGACAAGAACGTTTTTCCTCGAGGGAATACATAGAACAAAACCCCTTTAGCCGTACGATAGCGATACGTTTGTGGTCCAAACAAACATTATCTCTGCAACCCCTCTGCTTAATACAGTTATGCATATGGAAGCAAAAAATTTGAACTAGAACACAACTAGCCAAATTCATTTCCATTGCCATTGTCCTTCTCATTGGTCATATTATTGCACACTAGCTTCTTCTTATATGGTGCAGGTATCAGTCGGTGAAACACTGAAACTAACAGCAATCCCAAATTATTACCATCTTATCATTGAACATGTGAACTCTGTTTCACCTTCAATATCCTAGTAATCTGTCAGTCTGGTTCAGCTACCCTCACTCTGTATGAATATCAACAAGTACAGGTTTAACCAAGATATGTGGAGGAAGAAAGAATCTGGTTGAATGATTGAAATGTGCATGTGAACCAGAACCAGGTAGGAAGGGAACAATGAGCTGATCACGGTAATTTGTTTACACCAAAAATACAAGGTTAAGGCCAGACTGGATGACTCTGTACATATTTTCATCGTGCCCTACAAGAGCATGTGGGAGAGGTGGGGAATTCTGACACCAATAACCTCTTATTGTACGTAGACATTTTCATCCTCCAATATCTCTAATTTAATGGTCATAGGCAGGGCCCTATCCTCTACTTTCATTTAGCTAATAGTAGCAATCTGAGCACATCGTGTTATTGTACGTAGATACTGAAATGTTGTGTGAAAACAAAGAAACTGATGGTTCGCAAATTAAACGTATGTTCAACCGTATTTTTTTGTAAAACGAGATAATCTCCTTCATATATTTAGCTCAACTTGCGTAAAAGTACTTCTCTAGCACGTTCCAACCGGGCACATTATGTTAGAATTTATGAGCTTAGAGTTAGAGGGGATAAAGGAGAAGAAAATAAAGCATTTCTCTGAAGGTGGGTGGCAACCAAAACATGTACAAAGTTAGCTTTCAGATTGCCTAGTTTGATCGTCTGATTTGAGATTCAGTTATAATCTATTTTAATTACTGCCAATGCTCTGTATCTGTAATGAGGTTTTTACCATTTTCAGGCCTATAATAATATTAATGCTTCAACAATAATCAAGGTACAGCAACACAGTTTAGGCAAAGTTTCTCAGCTCTGTTGGAGAGAAAGACCCTCCCACTTCCCCAAGGAAAGCATAATCACACACACTTCAACTTTACAAGCTTTTTTTTAATGGCCCAGCCCCAAGTGCTTCTCTCTTAGATACATCAATTAATCAAAACCTAACGCCTCATTCTTCCTTCCTGGCTTTCAGCCTTTTCAAAGGCATCACAATATCTCCCTCTCATAGGTAGGGTTGCTCCTAGTCCTATCATGCATTACATGCTCAAGCCAAAATAAATAAATAAATAAACAAATAAATAAAAGAAATGCAGTTCAAAAGGTCGGCCTTTTGTAATAACAATAAGCAATTCAAAGAGATGCAAACACTGCCCTGCACTGCATCACAGTGGAAAAATAGTGTCTTCAAGTTGGCTCTTATGGCTCTTGGACTTTTAGTCACCTTCATTCTTCCTTCTTACGGTAGGCTAATGAATTCTATCCGACCTTCTTTTTTTATCCTTTATTTATTTACCTTCCTTTCCTCTGTTACTGGTTGACAAATGATAATTTAGTTGGGTATGTGGCAAAATAAAACCCCAAGCATCAGAACACCTATGAGCTATCAAAGAATAAAATCCTCAGGTGTAAAAAAGATCATATAATCCAACAGTTAAAAAAACAATTAATCTTCCTATAACTATGGCCGACGTATCTTTTGTTCAGGATAGCTTTCGGTTCCACTGTCTAGAAAAGTGAGTTTTCTCTTTGTCCCAGAAGAAAGAACAGAGGCATTCTCCAAAACATCTGTGAAGCTGGAATGGCTTGACAACAAATTTGAGTCAGTAGTCTTAATTTTCCTTCTCTCTATCTCCTGCATTAGATTATAACAGGAAAATACGAGTTCCTGTTGTAAAACAGCACAAGAATTTCCTTAAAACTCTGTTCTGTTTCTCCAATCATTTATCTAAATAACAAGATTGTAAGCAAAAAAGACCAATCAAACTCACACTTTCCAGAGATCCCCAGAATATTGAGCTTACACAAAGATCCACACCCTGTCTCGTTAATGTAGCATCAGAAGCTGCTAATATGGCAGCAGAAGCAATAACGGATGGTCGTTGATCTATTAAATTAATATCTGCGTGGAAGAAAAATCAGTTATTCTATTTGTTATCAAGGGATTTTATTCAATGTACATTGTGAAGATGAATTATTACCTTTCACGATTGCCATAATATGGTCTAGAGCTCTTGAGATTATTGCTTCTGGTTTTGATTCCAAGGAAAATTTGTTGACCAAGTACTTCAGATATGCAAAAGGAGTCACGGATCCCATTTTCCATCCCAAGGAATCCAAAATTAGTAATTCCATTTTCCTAATCACTTTATCCTCAAAGCAATACTCTTTTCCTGGGAATTCAGATAGAGTTGGTACGTTTTGCTCTTCCATTTTTGCAGCCAAAGATAAACATGCCATCGATAATAACTGAATGGCCCAATCTTTCCCTTCCTATATGATTAGAAAGAACAGAAATAAATCAAAAGTGTAGCTTAGAAAAAAATTAAGAGCAATACGAAATCAACAGAGAAACTCGATTTTCTCACATCAATGGATCGCCTTGAAAGGAATCGATCGAAGTAAGTCACTGACAAGTAAATGGTGAGAAATTTAAACCCGAATTTCGCTCCTGTCTGAATCAAAGCAGAAGAAAAGAAGTTCATCAATTCAAAGAAAAACGCAGGATTTTTTTTTAAAAGAAAAAATAAAAATGCATAGATGGAGACTAACACTGAAAATCCAGTCCATAGCATCCAAACGAACACTCTTGAGCCATTTAGCAACACTTGTTGAGCAATCATCACTTGGGGATACAAACCCCATTTCTCTTTTAAACAAAATCTCAATGTATTCCTCTTCATTCTCAAAAACAGAACATGGGTTCATCCAATCCATGCCAGAATTCTCATCATCGACCTTCAAAATGCTAGCTTCATCTTCTTCACACAAAAGGCTAGAGAAAGAAAACGAAGAGGCAGAGGCCGCCATTGTTTTGGATTCTCCCACCTTAGCACTTGTGTATTATATATCAGAGAAAGTGAATGAGATTGTTCACTCCATGGAATCTAACCGCTAAATACTGGAGCGTTGGTGAGAGAAAGAAGGGGGAGCAGAAGATTGGGAGGGAAATGGCAATGTTGCTGCCGCCAAAAGGAGGGAAAGGGATGATAATTAGCGGTTAGGGAGTGGGTTATGGGATTTATACAAGAAGTCACAGACTCACAGAGGATGATACAAATCCCAAATTATGTCAAAAACAAAAGTTTGAGAGATTGTGTTTTTAGGAAGTGGTGAGGTGCGTGCAATCCCACTCTTGGTGCCAAGGACAGCCGATGGATGGGAAGTTTTGTCCCTTCTAATTCAAAGCCCTTTCATTTTCGGTTTGGTCGTAACCTAACCCTCTTCCTCATCTTCAATCTTTTGATTAAGCGATTGTTTAAATGAGTTTATTTTAAATAATTTTAATTAAGTAGAAGAATTTTATTTTTAAAAGTTCTTTTTAAATATTTTGGGTTTTTCAAAATTTTCTAATTTCTATTTTTAGTTTATATTGGTCCGTTTCAACTGTTTTCTTGCTCCAATTCTAAAATATTAACCATCTAATTTCAATCTATTTAATTTGTTTTGACTTTGCTTTTGACAAAAACATAGCTTTTATTGGCAAATTTGAGGGAAATAACTGAATCGATATTAAATTTGAAAGAGAAGATCAAGCCTGAATGATTCTTGAAAATACTTGCAAATCTATTAATATTAATTTCAACAACCATCAAGGGAGTCTCCTGAACAAATTTCATATTCATATGATCACTTTTCCTCATTTTTTCTAAATTTTATTTTCTTAATTTCATTTAATATTCATTTGGTCTTCAATTTTAACTCATTTGATTTATTCTGAGCTTTATTGTATGACTATCAATTTTTAATTAAGTGGCTGGCAGAAAATTCTGAGTGACAAATTGATTGAAATAATTAAAAGTGTTAGGTAGATTAGAAAAAAATGAATGTGAAGTTAAATGATCATGGTAAAACTAAAACGAATAAAGGGTCAAAGATTTAATTTTTAATAAGGTTAAATAACAAGATTTGAAAAGCGCATATTCTGGTTAAATGATGCATTTCAAATAAGGTTAAATAACCAGATCAAAACTGAAAGATGAAAAATAAAATTAAATAAAAACTAAAATTTTCCTCTTTTAGTTAAATTTCCTATCTATCCTTTAGAAATAAATTCAGTATGAGCTGAAGTTTAGAGTTAGGCACATATTCTTTACCCGTTTATTGTCTAATTCCTCTACAACATTATAATACGCGTGCAAAAAATACTCTAATGATTTCATCGACAGTGGACCATTTTTTTAGGAGTATTTATTCTTTTGGAGGATTTAATAATGTTTTCTAAAGAAGTGATCTTAATCATATCGTGGATAAAAATGGATATTATAGTTTTGATTGACATCTATAACAATCCCTTTTGTACGGTAAATAACAAACTTATTTGGAATAACGTTTTTAAAAGTTAAACATATATTCAACAGTATTTTTTTGTAAAATGAGATAATATTCTCCACATATTTATCTCGACTTACGTAAAATTACTTCTTTACCATATTCTCAAACGGATCCAATAACGACCTTAAATCATTATTTAGATGTATAAAAAAGTATTGTAATTCTACAAGTTCTATGTGGTTATCATGCATTCTGATTGTCAAAATTCTATAAGCACAAACCTACCCCTTACATAAACTGCGAATACAATTATAATGCTATTGCTTTGAACTTTAATTTTGCGAATATTTAAGCTCCATCAATTCGCTGTATTATCATTACAAGTGGTCTCACTTGTTTGCCGTAATTTTTCTCCTTTTCTGGTCTTACACGTCCTTGTGGACTCTATGAATTCTCCACATATTCAAGCTTTTATGCTAATTATAATCACATTCTTCAACTTCCATCTTATTTTTTTGCAGGGAAGGTGCAAATTTACTTCAAAAACATTTTTTTCTACAGTAAAGTTGTTTTGAAAATATTTTTGAGCTCAATGTCACCTCAATATATTATTTTATCCCGTTAAAAAATTAATATTGAGTATTAATTTTTTTATTTTTAAGGATGAGTGGTAATATTGTTCCATCTTAAAACTCTCGAGAAAACTTTAAACCTAAAAAACATTAATGGCAACATTATATTTCTCTGGAGTGAAAATTTCTTAGACAAATTTACAAGTTAAACCATTTTTAATTGGACGATATATTATATGCAACTACTTTTAATTATACTTCTCCGTTTACAAACCCAGTAGCTATGAAGCATGGATAATATAATGTGAGAGATCGTGGCTCGGTGAGAGATGGATGAAACCATGTGAAGCAGCATTTGATTTACTGATAACATGTAGAGATGAATTGTGAATGCCAGGTTATGATTAATGTTGTATTTTTATAAGCATTTCCCCCTTCATCTGACCCCTTTCTTGGTCTCTTCCTAATCATCTCTTTGTTTTCTCTGAATTTTATTTCATTTGGAGTGATCGAGTCGGATTTGGCTTTAAATGATGCCTTCACACCTTTGTTTCTTAACCGACAAGACAAGGGATCATCAAAATATTGTATTTGTTTGGATTAAAGTTAGGCCATATTGTGCATGCTTGACTCAGAGTTTACATAGTTCAAATGCACGTTCTATGATATTTTTCCATAAAACGAGATAATTTTCTATAAATATTTGTCTTAACTTGTGTAAAAGTATTTCTCTACCGCATTCCCAAACGGGTTCAGTAATGCTAATGCATATTTACACACATATTGATTACCGAGAACGAGTTTTTTAAGGGCTCATTTGGCTTCACTTCTGAACTTAGGTTTTGTCTAATTACTCACATGTTTTTAAAACATATATTTAAAGTCTACGTTTTGAAAAAATTATTTTTTTTGTTAAATCACACTCTATTTCATAATAAATTTTCTATTTCCTCTTTTTTTCTTTATTGCTCTTTTCTTTCTCTTACTTACTTTTTGAATCGAACTCCGTGAAAGTTAATAACTTCTCAAACATAATTACCTTTCAAAACCTAAGTTTTATTTCGGAATACGTAAAACTATTTTCCCAAAACCTAAATTTTCCTTTAAACTCTGTAAAAATTATTCTCAAGCCAACTTCCAAACAAGTTCTAATGAATATTCTGAACGTTTAGGTCTGAGGAGGAATATTATAATTTGGATCCGTACGTAATATCAATTTCATTCTTTTGGCAAAAGCAGAGTCGAGATATTATTGATCAAGTTCTTTCCAAATTGTTGAGACTTGATACACAAATTCAACTTGAACTATTCCCTCTGATTAAATATGTGCACATATATTATACAAGGATACAAACGGACCATTAGTTATTTGAGGGGTTGAAGAAAATATTTTTCCCATTTTTTAAAAAAAATGGGAAAAATAATACCAAATACACTCATCACAATCCTACATAAAAATTGTTCTTTTATTAAAAAAAAGGCCATAAATGTGAATCTATTAAGAGCTAATTGAAGTGGACCACACAGCAGTGAGAGTATGCATTAGTGGTAAATTAAGAAAGAGAAGATTAGGTTATGGCCCTTGTGTGCATCTTAATGAAGAATGTATTCAATTAAGAGTGAATTATAGATTAAAGTAAGGACATAAGATACCACCGAACGTTGGAGTGCAGTGGTAAGTGCGGTTGTCACTTCCCAAGGGGTCGAGAGTTCAATCCTTGGGAGCCACGCTCGAGGGTAGAGGATACCCACTCTTGGTGCAAAGCACCTTAAAGGGGTGCGTCATGTGTATTCCTCACTCCAGATTAGTCGGTTGCCCCGGATTACTTGGTCCAATTGAAAGAAGGTCAGGGACTCAAGAAAAGATACCGGATACCGGAGGGTTCCAGGGGGCCATAAGCTCAATCTATCTGTTGTTCACAAAAAAAAAAGTGAGGACACAAGATCCAAAACCTGGCCTGCCACTATAAATAAAAATGCCATCTTTTTTTTTACAGTATTTATTCCTCTTGAGTCTTGACTGCCCTGTGAAGTCTGAACTGATAGCTAGTGATTGCCACCATCACATTAATTAACACTAATCAATCCCTAAGCCCCTAATTAACAAAAACCAAAATGAATAGTGTCATAATATAAATATGGAACCCCATTAACTTGACTCTCCAATATTCCCTCAACAAGGCTCCATCAAAAAGAAAAGTAGCTTACACAGTCATCACCAACCCCATTTGGGTTTTGCAGCTAAGCATTGGGAATTACAGTGACATTGACATAACAACAACTCTCCCTCCCTCTACATGTATGTATTCCCTCCTATTGTTTAGAAGAAATTATGGTTACTAGAGATTTGATAATTACCATTTTTAATTTTATCTTTATTTATTAATAATGCAAGTTGAAGATTGAAAGAGAAATGAGTGCCATAAAATTTTGAAGCTGAGTAAAATTGAAAATTGTTGTAATTTAAGATAGATTTAGGATTAAATGAGTTAATTGTAATTTCCTTTTCTATCC
Organism: Vachellia pachyceras; assembly: GCA_025593235.1. Taxonomy (NCBI): domain Eukaryota; kingdom Viridiplantae; phylum Streptophyta; class Magnoliopsida; order Fabales; family Fabaceae; genus Vachellia; species Vachellia pachyceras. The sequence continues at coordinate 9,981 of JANTPZ010091494.1, forward strand.
TTTATTCTGCATGATTATCTAATTAAATTATATTTGAGCATTTTCTAGCTCAATTGAGAATTTTTTTCTTTCAAAAAAGCCTTTTACCTTCACATGGATTTGAACTCAAAACCTCATACTTAATCAAACTACTAAAACCTCTTTCATTAGGATTAGCATCTACTAGTAGTTCACTTTTACTTCTTAATTTCAATAAGGTGGTTAAAAGCTATTCACTTTATACGATCCTAAATTATATTATAAACACGATTTTATACTTAGAAGGGATGTATGCATACTTTAGAGTGAAAAAAAGAGACGTCTTTGGCTTGTTTGGCAAAACGTTGAATAGCCAAACGCACATTCAATAATGTTTTTCCGCAAAACGAGATAATCTCCTTCATATTTACCTCGGCTTACGTAAAAGTACTTTTTATAACATTCCTAAAAGGGAAATCTTATGTGCGCAGTACGTGATATGTGAAAGGTGAGATAGTTTGAGAGAGAAAGGAGGGCCAGAGGGAGAGAATTGATGAAAGTTGGAAAGCACACGTGAATATAATAGCAGATGAGGAGGAGCGTCTTCACGTGTGAAAGGCTGAACCCTCCAACCCCAACTCATTTTTATCAAAAGAACCCAGACGCTCCTCTCTCTCTCAGACCCAAACAATGCTCTCTCTCTCTCGCAATATATATATATATATAGTACTGCGATATATATGATAACATACATAAAGCAGTACTATAGCATATGTGATAGAGAGTATTAAACTAAACCTGTGTGCTGAGCTTAGGTATTAGCGATGAGAAATGGCAAGACTTTGACTCTGAGACAACAGCAAGCCCAAGATGGTCAGCCACTTTGACCATTCATCATCAATCAATCATCACCACCACCACCGCCTTCCCTTTGCTTACAGATGCAGAATGGGGTGGAGAAAATTATGGTTCCAAGGTCCCTCACCACCCTCTCCTTTTACTCAATTAAATCCCAGTCACAACATGTGTGTGTGTGTGTGTGTGTTTCTTCAATTTAATTTCATTACACACACATGTACTGTGCATGAACTTGTTTCAGTGAAAAACCAAAAACACAGAGTGAGAAGATTAATTAATTAGAGAGATGAAGTGCGGTGAAGTTGCTGATATGAGTGAGTTTTGTGTCTGGTATATATTTTACCATCAAACTGAATGTTGCTTTGGCCGTCCTGTATGATGATGATGATGATGATGATGATGATGATGATGAAGCTGTCTATATATAGCTGTCCATGTATATGTATATATTTAATTTTAGTGTGAATTAATCATTTCCCAACTACCCCCACCATTATTCTCTTTCCAATTCTACTGTTACTGGTGCATTATCTCTTTGCTTACTATTATTAGTGTGATTTCATTAACTTCCCACTCCCACATTCGTTTACCATCAAAATTTTAAGACCAAGTTTTCTCTAATTCTAAGAAGCATGCTTCCTTCCTCAGGTCCACCCCAATAAAAAAAGTTCTCAGCTTTTCTAAATTGATTCATGGGTTTCTTAAGACAGTAGGTGAGTAACTCCATTGCCTAGATTGCTCAAACATGCATTAAATCGGAGAGGTTTGGGAATTGGACATGTCTATTTTCATGGTGACTATGAAATCTTATATTGGGCATTCGTTCAACCTGACATGACTAGTTTGGGCTTTCTGCTTCCGGTATGTGAAGCTCTTCTACTTCATATGAGCTGAAGGGTATTCTGCTCCAATCTATCTCACCTCATCCCTAACTCACTGCCCACCACAAATTTAATTGGGCCACTAGGCCCATATTATCAAGAAAACATGTGGTTTA
>JANTPZ010091495.1:0-22322 GCA_025593235.1 Vachellia pachyceras
GGTTTATCATTTTTATATTGATACAATAATGACATAAAATACATTATGTGTTTATATTTGTATGTTTTGAAATTAAATTAATTATATAATTTTATAAAATATAAAAATTCGAATATAGACAATAAAATTGTAATTATTTTAATATTTTAAAACAATATTTGAATATGTAAAACCTGATTCAACCTATATTAGATGAACAGGTTGAATCAGATTTTTTTAGTTACTATTTCTTTTGTCTAATTTGTTTTTTTACCTTGGAAAAATTGGGGTGATGATGCTTACTGTGTAAATATATTAAGTACTTGAATGAGATTTCTGAAGCGATATGTCGCAATTTGAACTTAAGTTTATCTTCAACCTATATATCTGTCTTTTTTTAACCATTTTATGCATTACTTCTGTATTTGGATATGTACCTATAAAATTTGACTGAACGTCCGCTGAGAAATGAAGGAGGCATTTATCAGGGAAATTTATTGCATTTTTATTAAGCATGTGTATTCACCTGAAAGCAATTATATTCAAGATACCATTTGACACTAAATGTGCATACATCTCTTTATCTAGGATTCAAACATTAGTTCGTTACATTATAAGTGATTAATTGGTTTTTTTGGTCCAATTGATTGTGAACTTCATAGGTCCACTCACAAGTCAAGCACCAAACTTTCTTAACAATCCAAGTCTTAAAAGACTTTGAGTATATGCTTGTGTAGGAATAAAGACTTGACCAAAAAAAATTGGAATAACGAAGTGGTAATTAATACGTTTAGTCCTGATGGTGATAAGTGAGGAAATTAAAGACCACACAATTTTTTCTTCCTCTTTTTTCCTATCAATAGTTGTTTGAGCACTTGGTGCGGTAATGGGCGGTTCTTATTTTCATTGTACCATACGTCATATATGTACACATATAGTCGATTATAAATTGATCTTCATCAAATTCATAACAAAAAAATTATTGCTTAATCAAATTAGGTTGGGTTTAATTTTTTTTTAAATCTTGACAATTGCTATGTTGGCAAAATTAATGAGATAATATTGTTTCATTTTCCTGAAAATTATTTTATTTAGACAATATTGTTTCATCATTTTTTGTCATTAGATTTGACGGATTCCTTCCACAAACGAATGGAACAAATCTGATGGCATCTGTATAGGTCCACTCTGTTACAAGTGGAGCATTATGCTTTGCCTGCCATCCAAGTCTGAATACATTGGGTGTATTTTGTGGTGTTGTCCTCATAGTTATAACCAACGAAATTAAGGATCGCACATTTTTCTTCCTCTTTGCACGCTTCAATATTTGTGGTAGTACTTAGTGAGTGTTTTGATTAGTTTATTTTAAGTGATTTTATGGAGTTTCATGTCAGTATGTGGGATACGTTTTGTCTCTACTTACGTAAAAATGAAGTGTTTTTGGAAGTTTTAGTGTGGTCATATTGATGGTTCCTCTTTTTACAGATTTTAAACTGCACTTCAGTTTTTTAAATATTATTGTTTAGCCTAATTCTTTTTCTATTTATTCAGTTTTTCAGTTATGTATACATTCAGAAACAGTATTGGTCCTTATTTTGTTTGTAATTGTGTTTACTGCATGGAAATATTTTGGGTACATAGTATTACCTTGGGTTCTTAATATAATAACTAATTGATTTTTATAGGAAAGATTAATGAAGCTAACTACGCTACCTAAAAATATTTATTTATGTAAATAATTAGATTATATATCAATTATAAGCCGGCATTGGCAAGGAATTAAAAACAAAATCAACATCTGAACCAATTGAGACAGTGATTTAAGTGTTAGTGGATTATATCAGGGTTATTCTATCAATTAGACCAGTCATACCAAATTAATATATTTAATAAAAATACTTATATTCGATTAAAAACAAGTTAATATAATAATATTTAAATAAAAATGACCTTTCAGAACATAAGGTTATAACTATTTGATTGTAACAATAATAAAATTTAACATTGAGAATAATATTTATTCTTACAATTAGTCAAAAGCTATGAAGTAAAAATAATAATAATGAAACACTAGAAAATAATCATTAATAGATAGTGGTAGTGATTTAATAATCCGAAAAATAAAAGTAAAAAATCCTAATAATGGTGACAAATTATAGTAATAAATTCTGTTAAGAGTAGCTCAAGTTAACTAAAACTAAAAAATTCATAATTTTTTAAAAAGCCTAATTCAGGTTGCCTCCGATTACCTAATTGCTTCGAGTCTGCCATCCATTTCGGGTTGGAGGCTTGACCGAACGAAATAGGTGGATGGGTTGGCAGTTTCTGGTTCAACCCAACTAGTCTAGTTTGGGGTTTAATACCCTACAAATTAATTTAGATAAAAATGATGAATAGAAATATTTTTTAGTAATGTATTTAACTTTTGAGCTTTTAAGTTTAACGCAGTTATAACTTAATCCCTAAATTTTGACTTGCTTAAAACTAGGTCTCAAATCTTTCCACATTTAATAATTTAATCCTTTTTCATATATTATGTTTTGAATCATCAATTATCCTATGTGGCAAAAAAATATTACTTTAACACAATTAAAAATTAAAAATTACAGCTGTGTCCTTCCGCATTAACCTTTATTATTTTGTTATATTAATTTCTCTTATGGGACACTTATTTTTATAGTTATTTATGTCCTTACATAGCTTACTCAAGCACGTCATTTACGCCTTCACAAGTAGATAATGGTCATTGAGACTTTAACTAGTTCCCTAAGTTGGTGGTTGAAACTATTAACGTTCTTTTGGGGTACTCTCTTCATATGGGACCATAAATGAAATAGTGCAATTGAGAATGTGGTCTAAGAAGTTCAATTATACTAATGTGTCTTACCGGTTACTCCTTGACCTATAAAATACTATCTCTCTTCTTAATGCAAGACACAATTAACTAATTCAAAAGGATTAAGGATATGCTGAATAAATTACTTTAAAGCATTTATATTTATTTTTTAAAAAATAATTTTTCTGATTAATTATAAAATGATATATAATCTAGTTATATATTTTTTATTGATTTTTTTTTAATTTTAGATAACTATAATGTGCTCAGTATCATCTCTTAATTCTAATAAGTTAGTTAAAAGGACTTATATTGTAGTAACATTTTATTATTTGCTTTACTAGCAAATTTTCTATGAAATGATTGTTTCAAGAAATTCATATGTATTAAATAATAGTGACAATGCCTTGAATTGGCTGAATGCACATAAAATTATTCATGTTATTGATTTGAATGCAAGTAAATTATAGCGAAACCTTTATGGATGCTAGAATTTTTATATTCATAAAATAGTAAATGTTCATTAATGAAGCAAAGGAATAACCATTTCGCTAAAGAATGAAAAAGGAAATGCTTAATTGAAGGAACAATGTACCAACGAGCTTTTTTTTATAAATAAAACAATACTATGAAAATGTGGTATAAGAAGTGAAATTGATCAACACGTAATGAAATTAAGGGATGAAGCTTCTTCTCATTAACGTACATTTTGGGTTATTACCCACCCGACTTGACCATAAATAAAATAATGCAGCAAAAGAAATACCTTCAAATAAAATGCGAAAACGAATTTAATTCGTCCAACATGCTAATTAGTGCCTTTGTTGAATTTCTTGTAATCTTATGAGAAAAGATACTCATTTGTAACCCCACGTTTTGTTGGCACGACTTGACCTGATCGGAATTGGACAAGTATAAAACAATATGTGCTATGGTTCCTGGATGTGCAAGATTTTATCAGTTTGATAAGATCAATATGGGAAAACCTTCCTCCTTTGTCTTCCTCTTCTTGCTTCATTTCTTCACTATCACCTTAGCTTCTATTGGTACAAGCATCCCTACCGATAAATCTGCACTTCTTGCTTTTAAATCCTTTATCACCTCAGATCCATATAATTCCTTAACTAATTGGTCTGCCTCTTCTTCTCCATGCATTTGGAATGGTGTCACTTGCAACTCTCGTCATGGAAGGGTCAATTCTTTGAATCTTGGAGGCATGGGCCTTAAGGGTACCATATCTCCCCAGCTGGGAAATCTCTCATTCCTTGTTGAACTTGATCTTAATGGAAACAATTTTTATGGTCAGATACCAGAAGAGTTGGCTCAATTGCGTAGATTGAAACTATTCAACTTGAGTTACAATGACTTTTCTATGCAAGTTCCAACATGGATTGGAGATTTATCTTCACTTGAGCAACTAACTCTTCGAAATAATAGTCTTAATAGATTTATTCCATTATCTTTATTCAATCTGTCAAGGCTGGAGATCTTAGATTGCAATGACAATTTCATTGAAGGGGTCATTCCACTTGAGGTGGGTAGACTAGAGCGCTTGAAGATTTTACGACTTGCAGGAAACAAAATTTCAGGAATCATTCCCCAAACCCTTTCCAATATATCTTCACTTGAGGTGTTGAGTTTGTCATATAACAACTTGTTAGGTATGTTTTGGATTATTTTCAATATTTTAATTTGACTTTGTTCCAAACTAGTATATATTTGGTTAGCAAGATGTTATCCTGAAGGAACAAGGGTTTGTCTCAATTGGTTTTAATTTGTTTATATTGATATTTTATGAATTTTATTTTTAATATTTATCAGAATTTTCTATTCCTTTTCAAATGGAAAAAGCCATTCCTCGTTCAAATTTTGAAATTATAATCATGGGAAAAAAGGAAGACTGTTATAGTATCAGTCAAGTGGATATAATAGTTCACAAAATAAATGTTTATTATTTTGTCATTAAAAATTTCCAAGGGGTTTTTTTTCAAATTGAGTAAGCCTTATAAAGAACACACATGGAACATTCAATTTTGATTTGGATAATTGAAATCATTTTTTAAGTTTATCATCTATTAGTAATTATTAATTTTAAAAAGTTTGCAGAGGTAACAAGAAGAATTTTTCTGGCAATCTCCCTTGAAAACATGTGTTTTGATATTAACGATGAAAAAGGAAGGATCAACTAGATTTCAAATTATTATACCTTTTTGGAAATAATAATTATTGTTGTTCCGTCTCACCACTTAGAATATGTTTGTGTTCTTTTTCAAAAAAAAAAAGTGCAAGTGTTATTACATGTGTTTATATTACATGTAAGTAAAAAATTGTTGCTGACATTAATTACTTTTTTCCCACTTGTGAATGTTTGAAGGAGGCACCCCAAAAGCGATTGGCAATCTTTCACATCTAAAGAGATTGTATCTTGGAGCGAATCAACTTACTGGTTCTATTCCATCTTCATTATTTAACATTTCAATGCTACAAGAATTTGAACTTGGAAAAATCATTTATCTAGTAGTCTCCCAACAAATGTGTTTTGGACTTTCAAAACTTGAAATATTTTATGTGGATGGAAATGATTTGTCAGGTAAAATACTCTCTATTTGGCATAAATGCAAAGAATTGGTAGGGTTAGAATTGGGTGATAAAAAATTCAACCTACATCTACACTTATATTATGATCACAATAGGTCAAGCCTAATATGCCCAAAATTGAGCTTGGTTGAAGCACAATATAAATGTAGATTCACATTCAGGATCAAATCTAATTTTCAATTAACTCCTATAATAAGGATTAGAATTGATAATAATTTTGCTTGGTTTCTTTTTTTAATACCTGGAAGGTATGCTTTTTTAACCAAAAAAAGAACGTGATACTTTGATTTATATTAATTCCAAAGTGAATTAGGAATAAAATGTTTTACTTTTCAGACTGTATAATGTGACATAGTAATCAAGTTTTTATCAATGAAAACATCTTAATGTATATGGAAAGCTTGGATTTCTATTTTTTATGGCCTTTTACTTTTCATTATTTCCTGTATTTTTTCCAATGGCAAGTCTTTTAGTTTTTCTTTTTAATACAATCAACTAGAACTTGTTGACGCATCTTATTAGAGGTGAGAAAATGAGTTGGGCCCGCCTTTAGGCGGCGGGCTGATTCCAACCCGCCACCATTAACCCACAGGTTATGCGGGTTGAGCCCGGGGGTTGGCGGGCTTTTTTATTTTTAAAAAATATATATGTGTGTGTTATATTTTTTTGTTTTTTTGTCTCCATATTTTTTACAAAAAAAATAAAATTGAATTCTATTTTTAATAAATTATTGAACACTTATTGATAGGATTAGAAAGAGAACCATGTAATGATGCAATCTTATAGGAAAAACTTGGTAAAAAGAAAAAACTGATTTATTTAATAAAAAATTTAACGGTGCGGGCTCAGGTTGCGAAATTGCAGCCCATTTTGTTGGCCACTTGCGGGCTGACCTGTTTTACCATCTCTACATCTTACATAGATTCTAAACAAAAAAACATGCCTTACATGGAAAAGAAAATTAATGGTAGTGTCTTTTTCAAATAAATTGAGACGGTGATTCAATACAGGGTGGAATAATTTTGAATTAATAATCTTAGTTGTTTTAATAAATCTAATTTATAGAATAATAAATTGAACTAAAGCATAAAAGCTAGTGTGATAGTCCTTGTGGATAGCCCAATACAAGCCATATTAAAATACAAACAAATTTCATGTTGTTTTATCTTATTAATTATATATATATATATATCAATTTAACAATTCTAACCTAGGAGTTAAAAAATTTATTGCAAACATAAATTATTTAGATGCAAATCTCTCAATAAGTATCATTTATTTAACATTATTAATATACTAAAGTTAATCAATTGAGTCTTATACAAAGGAGTAAATGTTATATTACATATAAGTTTAATGTCATATTTGTGTAATATTAAGTGTTTTATATGAAAAAAGTATGACCTAGTTTATCTTTCTATTTTCAAATCCACGCTTTTTCATAAGTAGTTGATACTAATCAATTGGATTTCAAACCCAACCTCTTTGCCAGGAGATTCTCATTTCTTATTCTTATCTTTTCTCTTTTCATTGTTTTATCTTTTCAGTACTAAAATAAATGTAAAGAGATTTTATTTTATTTTTCATATAATTAAAATTGTACACATTGATAGTGGGGACTTAAATATAGCTTGTGACTATGTTCCCAAAATAAAAGAAAGATAAGATTACATATGAACTAATGAGACCATTTTGCCAGGGATCATTCCAAGTGAGATTGGAAATTTGACAAACCTTCAACTCCTATCTCTTGGCTACAACAATTTAGAAGGTAAGATTTTAATTACACAATTGTCTTGGGCCATGTATGTGTCTTTTATTTTTCTCTTGACTGAAAAATAATTTTAAAAATGAGATTTTATTTTTATTCTTTTGTAATAATAACTTTATAATTGTAAAAATCAATTAAAAAAGAAATGAGATAATTTTCAATCATTAAAAATACTTCATAGCCTATCAATATTTGGCATAGTGATTTTCTTATATGTGCATGGTGTTTGATGTGGGTTACATCAATTTTTTTAAACTCCTACAAGATGATGATGAATGTGATTTCAGTGTAGTGTTCCATAGAGAGAGTCCACAAAGAGAAGTCTTTTGAATATTTTAACGTGTGTACGTGTATGTCTGCTCATAGAATGCCGTTGATCTATTTTGAAAACATTTTATAATGCATTAAAATCTGTTGTTGAAATATATATATATATATATATTTATTCACTTTTTTGCAAATGAAATATATATATATATTCTCTTTACTAGAGTTACATTAATTTTTTAAACTCATAGAAGATGACAATAAATATGGTTTCATTTTGTAGTTATGTCTTTTTTATTCTTATCGCGTGCTCATATTAGTTTAAGATTAAACATTATTTTGTTCACTTTTAAAGTTGAAATAGGTCAAATTCCATAATCTCTCTTTAACATTTCCACTTTAAGAATCCTATATTTATAAAAAAAAATCAATTTCAACGGTACTCTTCTCAAGTTCCAATATCAATTGCAATGGAATGATATTATAAAAATTATTTGATATGTTTGACACAATTTATTTTTTTAATCAATAATTTTGATCAAGCTCGAATGGCTATGTCTTGAAAAAGACAACTTGCAAGGTAGGAGTTTTAATTGTATGATTGTCTTTAAATTATCTTCCACTATTCCATAATGCATTAACAAATAATAATTTTGCTAGATTATTTTTAATACATGGAATGTGATGCTTCCTTGAACAATAATTTAATTTCTTTTAATCCCACAGTGAATTGTGAATAAAATGCTATACTTTTCAGACTCAATGGTTAAATGTGACAATAATTCAGTGTAAGACAATAATTCAATGCCATGGAGACTGAAATGATTCCTCATTAACAGTTTTAATAATTCTAAATTAGTGAATAAGAAATTGAATTGAAGCATAAAAATCAGTGCAATGGGCCTTGTGGACTAGCCCAATACAAACCATACTAAGATAAGATAAGTTTAGAGCTTTTAAAATTTTCTTTGTTTATATAATAGATTAAAGCATGGTCCGTGCATTTTCATTTTTGTTGTTTCTTTTCAATGCATCATATACTTTATTTTTATTTTTGAACAAAAATATATACTCCATTTTATGAATTCACTACCAGAAAAATGTCATTTAGTGACGAAAAATATGTTGTTAAATAGCTATTTTCCATCGCTAAAACGAGGGTCGCGAATATTTTCCATTGCTAAATGAAAATTTTCTAATGGAAAATAGCTACTTAGCGATGGATTTTTCATCGCTAAATGTCATTTTTTAGTCGTGATTTGAATCTTTAAATTGATTAACAAATATTAATTTATTATTTTTCTAACAAGTATTTAGTACGTAGAAATATAAATTAGATTTGCGAAACAAATTTAATAGTAAAACAATGATTTTGCTTATTTTTATAATAAAAATATTAAAAACGTAAAGAAGTTGACTATTTTATTACATTCGTATTTTTCTTCTTTGGAGCAGGCTCATCTCTTTCTTTTTTAAAATAAATTATACATAATAGCATAAAAATAATTTATAAAAATAAAAAATACGAATTGATATAAATTGTTAATGGTCCAACTCTCATAAATGTGTATACTGTATATTTGAATAATTGTAGTATCTAATTATAGTCAATGGAGTATTGATGATATGTTAGTTTGGGGAAAAAATAAATAAATATAAGAGATATAGTGGAGATGGTTTTATATTTATGATTAAATCTGCTTTTCAATTAGTTCTCATCATATGGGCCGAAGGTAGTAATACTTTTTCTAAGTTACCTTTTTTAATACATGGAACATGATGCTTTTTTGAACATAAAAAGAATGTAATACTTTGATTTCTTTTAATTCCAAAGTGAATTAGGAATAAAATGTTATACATTTTAGAATGTATGAGTTAGATGTGGCATAGTAATCAAGTTTTTATCAATCAAAACATCTCAATAATGAATGTGGAATGCTGGGTGAGTGACACTCTTTCCTCCTTTTTACTTTATGGAATAGAAAGAATTTAAAAAGCAGAGAAGTTGCTTAAAAAATGAAACACAAATATGAAAATATTGGATTATTAAAGAAACAGGGAGGTTAAAGAAAAATAATCAACTTGATAATTAATGATGATGAAAGGGATTAGTTGGGATTTTAATGTTTTTTCTAGCCTTTTATTTTTCATTTTCCCCTGTATTTTCTTTGTAAACGTTTTTTAATTGGCTTTTTAATATTAGAGTCTAATTTGTCAATGAATCTTACATGGATCCTAGGAATGAAAATAATTCCTTTTACATTGAAAATAATTAAGGGAAATGCTTTTTTAAAATAAACTAGAGACAAACTTACATACTCATGAAATGCCATATTATTCATGCCCTATCCAATGAAAATATTCCAATTGTCATTTCTTATGAGTTCCATAAAGATTTATTATAATAGGAGGAGATAAACAAAACAAACTAAAAACTGAACCAAACTGAACTGAATTTATTTTTTCAGTTGTTAGTTTTTTATTTTATAGTAAATCGGTACATGTTCGATTTTCGATTCGTAATGAAAAATCAGTTTTAGCTGAAAAACCAAATTATATATGTAATATATATTTTTATTTAGTAAATTATTAAATATAATTATATTTATATATTTAGTAAACAACAAATTATTAAATATTAATACATATATTATATTTTTACATATATTATTAAATATTATAAGATATTTAAAAATTATTATATTATATTTAGATTAGTAAGTTATTAAATATTTTTTATTAATTCGGTTAACAAAAAACCGAACCAAAATAGTCTGGTTATGTTGGTTCGGTTAATTACTTTGGTCAGTTTTGGTTCGATTTTTTTTACATGAATTTTGGTTTTTTGATTTTTCGGTTTCTACCGAATATTGAATGCCCATTCCTAATAATAGGTTGTGGAGAAAGAAAAATAATTAAGAGAAATTTATAGTATGTGATCCACAAAATGAATAATTATAATATTTTTATTGAATAGAGTATATATGATATAGCATTCCTAGAGTATCCAAGTATTTCTCAATAAACTAAGTTGATGATTCAATGTTATATGAAGACTGAAATGATTCCATATTAATAATTCTGGCATTTTTAACAAATCTAAATTATAGAACAATAAATTGAGTTGAAGCATAAGACCTAGTGAAATGACTATGGGTAACTTTGAGGATTTTTTTATTTTTTTATTGAAGCTTTTTCTTATCTATTATATCTCTAAATTTAACATTTATAGCGTAAGAGTTAAAAAGTTACAATAAAATTTATATGGCATAGTAATTTTGTAATGTGTATATGTGTTTGTCTGTTCATAATAATGTTGTTTATCTATTTTGAAAACATTTATAATACATCTAATCCTTTCATCAAAATGTATATTTAATTACTTTTTTGCCAGTGAGATATATATTTGTATATATAAAAATATATTTATTCTCTTTGCTAGAGTTACATTAATTTTTTTAAACTCCTGGAGATGAGAATGAAAACATTTTCATTATGTTATTATATCTTTTTTATTCTTTTCATTCCCAATATTGGTTTATGGTTATACATCAATGTACCTACATAAGCAATATTTTAATCACATTTTAAATTGAAACAGGCGAAATTCCATAACCTATCTTCAACATTTCTACATTAAAAAATCGTACTCTTCAAAAATTCCAATATCAACCGTTAAAGGGATAATGTTAGAAAAATTATTTGATATGTTTGGACAATCCATTTTTTTTAATAAATAATTTTGAATTTGTTTACTTAAGGAAGTTATGGTATTGTCCCTACAATTGAAGTAAAAATCCATTTATTATTTATTGGATCATGCTTATATCAATTTCTTATATTTGTTATGTCAAGTTCACTAAACATATATGACCATGTGTCTTATTTTTCATATAGGCTTATAACTAAATAATAATATTTCAAAAATAAAGTACATTGCTACATATTATTGGAGAACTTAAGATATTGGATACAAGAAATTTGACTTAAGTATTTTCCTTATTTATTCTATATTATCTTACAATGTGTAACCAAAAGTATTTTAATTCCTAAAACAAAAACTAAATTTTGAGCTTGATGAATTCGTAGTCAATTTCAAAGTTAGAACTTTGCAAATATTAAATCATTCGATGCAAAATATAGATACTTTGGTTGTGCATATTAAATAGGTGAAATCAATCTCATAATCTCTCTTTAGCATATATTTTTAAAAGAATTTTAATGTCACACCGGTAATTGATATTGGAAGAGTCCTTTAAATTTATTTCCAACAAAAATTAAATGATATGATATGAATTTTATGTCTATCATTAACAAAATAATTCCATGTATTATTTATATAATTGTGTGTGAATTTATTATAAACATGTTAGGCATCTTATCAACATGATTAACAAATATTTTGTATTTATTTATAGGGGAAATTCCTTCGTCCATTTGGAGCATGTCTTCTTTGAGATTTATTCATTTTGGCGGCAATCATTTAAATGGGAATTTATTAGAAGAAATGTGTCATCAACTTTCTTTACTCGAAGCCTTCTCTATTGCTATCAATCAATTCGAGGGAAGCATTCCAAAATCAATAAGCAACTGCACGTCATTAAAAAGATTATATTTGGATGGTAACTCATTGACAGGTATATACTAATTATGATATTCAATCATATTTTTCATCATTTTACTCATATTGTTTAAGATATGTTGGGGCTTATATTTGTAGGATAGAAAAGTGAAATTTTTATATACTTTTGGATGACAAAATTTAAATGGCCCAATGTGTTGTGTCAATACTTTTTTGAAAAAAAATCCATCTCTTAATAATTTTAATGCTATGTTTTCTCTCTCCCTCATATATTAAAAGATAGGCAAGTCTAGAGTTGTGTTTTTTATTATTTATTACAATATAAATTGCAGCAATTCCATATTGTTTAATTGAAATTAATATTATTTTTATGTGTTTTAAAAAAATCATATCATAGCAATAAAAAACGTACAACAAACAAAAATTATTTAAGTATGTATAAAAAATCAACTAAAAATTATATTTTAAAAATTAAATGAAAAAAATCTTTGTTCAACCAATTGTAAGCTCAAACTAATGAAGGCAAATACAAGGAGTTTTCAACAACTAGTCAAATAATTAAATCACACCATTGTAATTCATGTGTGTTGAGAGAGACATTTCGTTATTAAATCTTATATGATTAAGCCTTTACAAGTTAATTTTGTTCATATGATAGTTTTTGAATAATTATTTAATTTAAAATTAGAAGAAGTGTATAAAATCAATGGGAGGGAGAAAGAAAGGTAGATGTTTGTGTACATAACAGGAGAGACTTTTTTTTAATCAAATGAGAAAAGTATACTTCATAATTTCTCACTTCAAATGTATCAAAATATTTTTCTGAGAGAGATAAATTGCCGAAAAAGTAGTTAAATGCTGTTTTCCACTCATGATTAATTGGCAATACACAAAAAATTATATATTATATAGTCAAACTAAATGCATTATGGACTTGCATGCAATTCCTAGAAGGAAGTAATTTGAACGTTGGAAGAAACTTGCATTTTCATTTTCTAATATTTATTCATGGATTAATCAACATAACACAAATATTCAAGTTTTTTAATATTATTAGACACGTGTAATTTTTTCACTAGTATATATTCCTTTGATCCCATTTATAAAGTAGTGAAAAAACATGTTTTCCTTTTCATATGTTTCATTATTAAACTTTTAACATGAATGTATAATTTTATTATTCATTTATGATTACATGGACAATTACTCTTTGACTAAAGCTAAGTGGATATTTTTGATAACTTAATGACGGGAAAAGTTGAAAAGTTATTATATTTTAATACAAAATTAATCAAATTTAATTTTTTTTCTTGATTCTAATAAAACTAGTGGTGAAAACATGTCAAACTAAACTTTAGCTATATAGGCATATAAAGTTGTGATAGAGCTAAAGCTCTTAGGACTTAATCTCCAAATAGGCTTTTTTCAGAAAAAAAAAAATTTAGGCTTGAGCCTTCAAAAGGCTTACTACAATTTGAAGCCTTTTTAAAACATCTACATAAAATGTAAGCATTTAAATATGCTTAAGAGATTCGTCATTATAACTTTTATGTTTACCAAAGCAAAGCAAGTAGCCTTAATGTTAAAGGTTTACGCATCATAGTTAAATATAATACAACAGTTCTCTCTCAACAGTACAACATCATGTCACACGTTACAACATTAATGAAATGTGTAGTAATTGGTGGAATATTTGAAGGTGTGATAACTAAATTAAACTATAACATACTTATATATATAGATATATTAAAATAAAATATATGATATAAATATATTAAATTTTTTATTATTTAAATAGGTCAGGCAAGGCCTTAATAAAATAGGCCTACCCTATTTTATACATTTAGGCCTATATATAGGTCTCTCATCGGCCTATGTACTGTTCAACCTAGCATATTTCTTAAAATAATTAAGTCAAGTTGGGTCTCTCATAGGGGCCTGATCTTTATTCCTGAATAAAACATATTAAAAATAATTTATAGACAGAATAAGAGAAGTATATGTATTAAGATGTTACATGCAAATAATATGACTTTGTTTTATTTTTGTTCATAGAATTCCATTCAGTCTTTTTATAAGCATCCGCCTGAATCATTCGAAATAAAGATTCTATCCCTTCTAATATATTCAACATTTCAACATCGATATGTATATTAGGATTTTGGGATAAGTACGATTGGTGTAGTTTTTTTTTGTTATAGTATGCATATATATTATCTGCAAACACCTTTTTATGTTACAGTATACATATAAATTATCTGCAAACACTATTAACTATTTCAGTTTCTTTATGAATCAATTTTTTGTTTGTGTTTCCAAGTTTGGTACCCAGGGATATCGACAATCTTATTAAACTTGAAAGGTTAGAACTGGGATCAAACAGTTTGAGTGGACCTATTCCTTCCAATATTTTCAACATTTCAACATTAACATATTTATCCCTTTTCAATAATTTCTTCAGTGGCCATCTCCCATCATATATAGGAAATGGGCTTCCTAACTTGAAGGTGTTGTTTATAGATGGAAATAAACTAACTGGACATATTCCAAAAAGCACATCAAACGCTTCTAAGCTCATTAAGTTAGATTTGTCATTCAATGAATTTAGCGGAGCTATACCCAAGGTAATAGGAAATTTAACAAGCCTATTCGGCTTAGCTTTGGATGGAAATGATTTAACTGGGTTGATTCCAGACACAGTTAACAAATTACATAGTCTTCAACATTTAAGTCTTAGTAACAACAGATTGCAAGGGTCCATTATAAATGAACTTTGCCAACTTAAAAGTCTAAGTGTGTTGTATCTGGACAACAATATGCTTTTTGGAGCAATTCCAGATTGTATTGGGAATACCTCTTTGCAAAAGTTGAATTTCAGCTCTAATGAATTGAGTTCTCATATTCCCTCTTCTCTTTGGAGTCTTAACGATATCTTGATTTTAGACATATCCTCCAATGCATTGAGTGGATTAATTTCACCAGAGGTATCGAAGTTGAGAGCAATAACACTATTGAACTTATCAAGAAATCAAATTTCAGGAAGCATCCCTACAACCATGGGTGGCTTGCTAACTTTGCAAACCTTATCTTTGGCTCAAAACAAATTACAAGGGCCTATTCCAGAATCTCTTGGGGGCATGGTAAGCATGGAGATTATGGATCTTTCTCATAATTATTTGTCTGGTGTAATTCCAAAATCCTTAGAGTCATTGCACCATCTTAAATATATTGATCTTTCTTACAATTTATTGGAAGGAGATATTCCAAATGGTGGCCCTTTTCAAAATTTTACTGCTCAATCTTTTATGATAAATAAAAATCTTTGCGGGAAATCCCAACTGCAAGTCCAACCATGTAAGAAAGGGAACAAGCGCATATCAAATAAAGTGATCTTCATGATAAAATGCGCATTGCCTATCATAGTTGTCATTTTGATTGTTTCAGGCATTGCCTTCTTAAAGTGTAAGAAAGGTCATGATAGTCATTCAACAAAAAGCTATTTAATAAATCTGGATACGCCAATCAGGATATCCTATTATGAACTTGTACAGGGAACAAATGGATTTGACAAGAGTAATCTTCTTGGCTCTGGAAGTTTTGGGTCAGTATACAAAGCAGTTCTTCCAAATGAAAATATTGTTGCTGTGAAAGTATTCAACTCAGACATGGAAGAAGCATTAAGAAGTTTTGATATTGAAAGTGCTGTCATGTGAAATTTACGCCATCGAAATCTCACTAAAATCATCAGTAGTTGCTCAAATAATCATTTCAAATCTCTCATAATGGAATTCATGGCAAATGGGAGTCTTGACAGATGGTTGTACTCTCACAATTATTATTTAGACATGTTACAAAGGTTGAACATAATGATTGATGTGGCAATAGCTTTGGAGTATCTTCATCACGATTCTCCAACACTAGTTGTTCATTGTGATTTGAAACCAAGTAATGTTTTGTTGGACAAAGATATGGTGGCTCATCTTAGTGACTTCAGTATCGCTAAATTGTTTGGAGAAAGAGAGCAAGAAATTTATACCAAAACTTTAGCTACAATTGGCTATATGGCACCAGGTAACAATTTCACAATAATATTTTGGATTTATTCTATATTCTTCTGTTTTGTTTGTTCTGCTTTATAAAATTCTATATCCTTCAATTTCCAGCAAATATTTTACATGTTGATGTGTAAATATATGAATTGAGAGTATAAATGAAAAGTTGAACCACAAACCTTATGTTTGTGACATCATGACTTTTATATAATTCAACACAACATATAGAGTACGGATCAAAAGTTGTTTCTGTACAGGGAGATGTGTATAATATAATAATGGCATTTTTCTAGTGGAAATATTTGCAAAGAAGCTAACGGTATCATATATGTTCAAGGATTAAGATTAAAAGATTAGGTGAATGGATCCACACCACATTTAATCATCAATACTACAAATACCAACAAGATATTATATCATATATATATATATATAATATGTTTTTGAGTTAGTATTAAATGTTGCATTGGCTTATTTGAGGTAAGGCTTGCTATAAGTGATATCCCTAAAAAAACAAGTCTGCATTTATGCAAAATATTAGAGGTGCCCATAGCTTTACAATTGTTAATTTAATTAGTTTCTATTTCTTACCCCTTTGGTTTGGTTTGTTTTTGAATTATGAAATTGTGTTATCAGAGTAGAGTGATGATGTTTGCCATACTAATACATGAAGTATTTGAGATTTTCTTGACTACATGGGTTTTGAACATCTTCAAATTATTTGAAAAGTGCACTATTTTATCTAGAAAATAAGGGGAAAATGAATAATAGGAAATTCAAAATTGCACTATTTTTTTTCTGAAGATTCCCAAATATTGTTTGAAAATTGGTTTATTTTAATTTTTACTTTAAAAATTTGTTGTTTGAAACTATCAAAGGAAGGAAGGGATTTTTCTTAAGTGATTGGAAGTGAGCCCTCCATTTTTCTTTATTTCTCCTCTATCTCTTACTTTCACTTTAGAAGCCTTTAATTTTTGAGGGAGAGAGCCCACTTAATACATTTTCTTAGAGAAGTTTTTGAATAGCCAAAGTATTACCGACATAGATCAGATTATGTTGATGATTGTCTTTGGTGAGTTTTGGATATATCAAATTATTTATTTCTTTTATTCATTTTCTTTTGTGAGCTTTTGATATATCAGATTATTTATTTCTTTTTTATTAATTTTTGTTTTTGAACGTTAGTTTCTTTATTGAACATGAGTTCACTCGGGATAATTCATGGCAAAATACTGGATTAACATCGAAAATATTTGATTTCTATGTTAGCAACAACACTTAAAATTATGAATATTAATCTATATAATAATTTATGCCTTGATGTTTAACAACTTGAATTGATCATGCAAAAGAAAAGTTTGATAACAAACCTTATATTATGCTTTTGATATCATGACTTCTATACTAATTAATTATTCAATATGATATAGAGTATGGATCTAAAGGAGTTGTTTCCACCAAAGGAGATGTGTATAGTTATGGGATTTTGCTAATGGAAATGCTTACAAGGAAGAAGCCAACAGATGAAATGTTTGTTGAAGGATTAAATTTGAAAGATTGGGTGAGAAAATCCATGCCACATTCAATCATTAGTATTATAGATGTCAATTTGCTACATCTAGAAATTCAAAATACTAATAATATATTACCTCATATCTCATCCGTTTTTGAGTTAGCATTAAATTGTTGCATCGACTTACCTGAGGCACGACTTACTATGACTAATGTTGTAGTATCACTGCAAAAAATCAAGGCATTGTTTATCCAAAGATGCTAGATACACCACTAGAAGGATAGCTGTTAAATCAAATTTTAGATACTATTTTTGTAACCTTGTGATTTTTTATTTTGTAATAAGTAATCTAGTAGATTTGAATGATTCTCTGTATATGCTGTAACTGTATATGAAGTATTTGAAATTTAAAATTTTCAAAGTTGGTTATCTTGGTTTTATATTTCTTCATGTTTCATTTTTCTTTTTTGACATTTTGGATTTAAATTGTAAGAAATCTGAATTCATTCTCTTTCAAATGGTAACTTGCACAATTTGAGTCCTATTTTTTCCTGTTTTCTCCTCTAATCTATATATTCTACCCTAGACTTATATTTATGTCGCATTCTCCAAATGACTTCTTTTAGGATTTAGATTTAGATGTCATGTGATTAGATATCTAACGATTAGGTTGGTCATTGAAAAATAGGTTAAAAGATAAAAATGATAGGAAGTTTTCTCTAAAGAATATTAGATAACTAGAAGGCTAGAAATTTTCAAAGGGGTGATTTTACTCTTGAAGTGTAAAAAATGGGCAATTTTACCTCAGAGGTTTAAAAAAAAGTGACAATGTTGCCCCACCATTAACAAACAAGGAATTCTTGCATGTGCCGCCTCCTTCTCTTTCTTCTCCCTAGTTACATCACTTGAAATTATTTTTAATCCTTTTTTCGCTGAAAAAAGTGCCATCTCTTATTTTCTTAACAAATGTGTTTTGCACTAGTGTCTCCTAAAATATTTTTGAATGGAATATATAGAACTAAAAATTTAAAAAGATAAAGGGATTTTTTAACATCACTAAGTACCAAAAATTTTAGAGGATTAGTTACATTTTCTCATATATTATATGAGTACAAGGAATAAATAGTTTATTATGATATATTGATAATATTATTATTTTTGGAATACATAATAACCAAATAAAAAATATTTTAATTGAAAGATACATTAATTTGAATAAAATAATAAGGATACAGTTAAAATTCAAATTTTTTAAAACAATAAAATTCTAACAATAATAATGAACATAAAGAGAAGAACCGTGACTATTTTTAAACAAAAGAGGTTCGAATCCCACTGCGGCATTTAGGGGCATCTACTACAAAAAAGGAACAATCAGTAGATGTTTGAAATAATCATATCTTATTAAGTAAAATTGCAGTAGTTTAGGAGATTTTAGCGTTATTCTTAGGCTTTTATTGAGTTTAATTGCAGTAATTATGATTAATAATTATTATATAAAATTAAAGCCAATTAAGGTATTTTTGGAAGAAATTGGGATAAAAAGATATGTGCTTATTTCCTTTCTTGCATGGTTGGACTCCTAATTGGGATTTCCCGCAAATATCTTTATTCCACTCCCAGAAAAATGACATTTAATGATGAAAAAATCCCTCGCTAATTGGCTATTTTCCATCAGAAAAATTACATTTAGCGACGAAAATATTAGCGACCCACATTTTAGCGATAGAAAATAGTTATTTAGTGACTGATTTTCCGTCGTTAAATGGCATTTTTGTCATAGTATTCATCATAAAAGATTGAGCAGTAAAATTTTGAAAAGGGCCACCATTTGGAATTTCACCTTGCAATAAATTGTAGGAAAGATTAACGTATTTAAGATGGCGTAATAACTCTAATGATTTTGGGATCACACTAGACAAATAATTATGAGAAAGATCCATGAACTCTAAGTTTACCATGCCTCTAAATGATAATTATCACTTGGTGTATATCAAATCAAGAACCAAACTCATAAACTCATTGTTGTTGTTGTTGTTTCTTCAAGTTAGGTTACTTGGTGTGCGCGCGCGCTGTCAGGGTAGAGCAAGGGCACGCCACGCAGATTCATTCCATTCACGCAGCGCATACACATTGAATCATTCATTCATCACCCAGCAGTATCCAATCACGCTGCCACCTAAACCCATTCATTTATCATCCATCCTCATTCATTAAAGCTACATTCATTCACCTGAGGTTTTGCTCCCCACTATTCCAATGGCTGCAACATTTAGATTTCTATAATCTTTGATGGGAAGGCTTGGCTAGTTTATAATTATTTAATTTAACAATAATGGCGGGAGCTTAAGTTTTCAAAGGGGAGTTTTTAGTCATTTTAATTTCCTGTCCAATAATTTTTTTTAACAATTTCTAGGTTTTAGGATAGTTTTTCTGATTATTGGAATAATTTTTGTTTTCAATATGATTTATTTTAGATATTATTGCAACTGAATTATTGTTGGCACTTGATATTATGTTGATTAAGACTTTAATTTCAATTATAATGTAGTGGTATCACATTTAAATTGATTTTAAAGTTAATATATTGTGATTTTTTAAGGTGGCTTAGAATTTTGGATCAAATTATATTTTGCTAACATTAATTCTCTTATTTTGAATTTAAGAATTACAATTAAGCATTGATTTCAGTATCCTTAATTCCATTTTACTATTCTAGTGACAGTTAGTAAATTAGAAGTTTGGAAAATATTTTGTGACAATTCGAAGTGGCTCGATTGTTGGATGAAAGCTTAATTATAATTCTTAATTCATTATTTTAACTTCAATTTCTATTGAAGTGATGATTGCTCACGTTGTTGACTTGGAGGATCAAT
This sequence comes from Vachellia pachyceras, assembly GCA_025593235.1. Classification (NCBI taxonomy): domain Eukaryota; kingdom Viridiplantae; phylum Streptophyta; class Magnoliopsida; order Fabales; family Fabaceae; genus Vachellia; species Vachellia pachyceras. The sequence goes on from JANTPZ010091495.1 coordinate 20,475, forward strand.
TATTATCATCGTTTATTTGTGTTTTTCATTTTTTTTACCAAAATTCTAAGTTATTTTTACAAAGAAAAAGAAGTATTTTAATTTCAGTTTAATTCACACCATTCACTTAGAAAATTTCTCAAATTAATTTTCAGTTTAGATTACTCATATTCAATTATTAGGAATTAATTTCACTATTTTTCGGCTCCTCAAAGTGAACACGACCCAGATTGGTAAATATACTACATTAATTCTGTTAAATATTTTTTACGTGAGCCTAAGGAGGCTAAAGGTCCGCTGTCGAGATTATTTTATGCATTTGTAGTGGTTATAACTGCTAGAAGAGCATGTAGTAGCGGTTTCATAAATTGCTACAAAAATCACAATGGCAAACAGTTTAGCAATGGTTTTATAGAACCAATGCGTATATAGTCAAATCCGCTAATACATTTGTAGCGTTTGCGATTAACCGCTGCAAATAAAGTTGAACGCAAGGAAGATGAGCAAATACTTATAGCGGTTATAAAACACTACTAAAATAAAGAGAATCCAGATTTTATGTTGTGGTATAACTACTACAAAAATATGAAAATTGGAAAAAAGAACAAACATCTAGTAGCGATAAAAAAAACTATTTGATAGAATCAACGTATCATCAGTTTCTCCATGATGTACCCAATATTTATAACTTTGAGCAAATGACTTAACTATTCCCTAACAGTATCTTTAACATGCCACTTTTTGAAATTACATTCAGAACAAGGACAAGAAATCTTAATGTTAATCTTATCATGTATGTCAGCAAAATTAAAAAAATTGTTCAATCTAGCCAAATATCGATGGGACGTGAAAGGGAACTTGATCAATGACTTATCCATTGGAAGTACTTCAAAGATCGTAATAACACTAATAATAAGAAGTGTGATTAGAGAAAGAAATGGGAATGTGGAAGTGATTAGAGAAAGAAATGAGAATGTATAAGTTTCTGAGCGGGAGAGCGGTTAAAAGATAGTAGCGGTTTTAAACTACTGCCCAAATCGCTACAAATTGTCTTCCTGAATTAGTAGCAGTTCGTAAACCACTAGCTAAACCGCAACAAAAGTTGAGCACTGTTGGATTTTGCAAGGATTCTTAAACGACTACAAATTTAAAACTCGAATTTTACTTACAGTATGAACAAATTTGAATTTAAAATTTGCAAAATTCAATGATACTTAACTTTGTTGCGGTTTGGGTAGCGGTTTACAACTAATTTCAAATCTGACCGCCTTTCCCAGTTAGTTACCTTGTGAGGTCATTCCACGGTACCATTATCCTCTGCCCAGCATTGCGTTGAAAAATATCTCTCAATGTGAGCTTCCTCCTTACCACCCCTATCAGATCTGCACATTTTATACTATCATTAATATTAAAAATAAATTAATGAATTAATTTGAATAAAAAATTAAAATTTAAATTTTTCACCCTGAACGTCTATGTCAAAACTAGTAGACTAACTAACAGAAAGGTGTGGAAATCCCTCTTCCCTAGCGATATTCTCGTCGTCAAAGTTCTCAGCCTCCTCAATTGAGATGCTTATTCCACCAACATGAAAATCATCGACTTTGATGTCATAAGTATGCTTCAGATTTACCTTGACATCACTAGTCTTTGGGATCTCCACCTCAGCCCCACCAATATTTGGGATCTCGTCAACATGGATCATAAGAGCATTTTCATACCTACGACTAGAATCAATACTAGAAATCTACAAAATAAATATTATAATTAATCATTAAATAAAAGTATAACAAAAAAAGAGATTAAAATAAATTTAATTTAATTAAAATAAATAAATGTAATTATAACTAAAAAATAAATTAAATAAAA
>JANTPZ010091496.1:0-20244 GCA_025593235.1 Vachellia pachyceras
ACTCGAGTTACTCTCTTTTCAAAACTCAAGTTGCACAACATGATTTCACAACTTGCATTGTGAACTTGAGTTTTTCAAATAAAAGTTCTCTTAACTCGAGTCAGACACTTTGAAAAACTTGAAGTTTTATCACATAACGTTTTGAATTGCTGTGAACTCATGAGACAAAACTTGAGTGACAAATTCTCACAACTTGAGTCCTACCTTATCTGACAGCAGCGTCTGACACGGAGCTTCACTTTTCACCAAATCTTTCCTTATTAATGTTAAAGTTTTAAAAACTTACCTGCTCTCATAAATGCATTTTAGTTTACCTATTAAACAGGTATGGGCCTAACAAAGAATGTCTCTGGCACTCAACATTAATGGTCATCAGAAGCTTCTTGGACTTCGCCGACGTCAAACAAACGCATTTATTAATAGACAATGGATATTCAATTTGTGAGTAACGGATACATGTCTTCCTCTCTAACGGATATATTTTGACAATATCTATAAATAAGAGGGAGCAACCAACTAAAGAGCAGAGGAGAAAAATGTAGAGAGCAGAGACGAAGAAGACGGAGTCACTAAGCTCTTAAACAGAGCATAACATTAGGATTCTGATATTTTCTTCTCCGATAGCTTCAATGTTTATTTATCCACTCTTTGAGAGAATAGTTCATTGTTTCATCCAAAACTCATTGTATTTCTGTGAAAAACTCAAGATTGGGATCTTAAGATTGTTGGGTTGAGTTTGAGTTGAGAAACAGAGCATGTGAGTCTCTGTCATCGTGAAGTCTGTGAGGAAGTGTGATTCCATGTGAAACCTTACATGTGGTAAGGGGGAGTGATTGTAAAAGTTTCTCAAGTACCTGCAATACAAACTTGAGTGGGTTCATAAATGCCTGGAAACATTTATGGGGTTTTTCAAGTACCCACCGTGACAAACTTGAAATGGGATTCACAGGTGTCTGGTTGACATTGTGATTCTAATGGTTTTCCAAGTACCTGGTTAAACTTGGATGATATAGTGGATTGAAAATCTCAGAGGTTCTCTGAGGACTGGATATAGGTCAGAGAGGGTCAAACCAGGATAAATTGTTTTTGTGTTTTCCGTTCTTTCATCTTCATTAACTTACATTGTTTTTCCTCAAACTCTAATTGATTTCATATTCTGTTTCACTTACTGATTTGAGTTTTTGATCAACCGAAGTTTTGAAAAAGAAAAATTTTCTACGACACCCAATTCACCCACCTCTTGGGTGACAGACAACCTAACACTCCACATCTTAGTGAAGTTAGGTTGACCTATTTGTGTAGCCAAAACTAAAGAGCTTGTTTGACATGCTCCAATGCTAGTGGGGATAGACTCAGTGAATCATTAGTTATGTGTCATGCTCTTGGATCGTGGGTGAGTCCAACCTCTTTCCTAAAATTTCTTTGTACAAAAAAAATAAAGATGAAACCTTATATATTACTATTGTTGCTGCTCCATTGGTGCTGCCACTGCAACTAATAAAAGAACTGTGGGGCTTGGCAAAATATTACCATCATTTTATTTAATAATACACATATAATAAACTTTAATTTTAAGTAAAATATTTAACCTTTCCACTCTGTGAGAAAATCGATGGCTTGAAGGTAGCATAACATTCCCCAAATCCAAATATAAGAGTTAATAGATAATTTAATTTGATGCTAAATTTAAGGTATCAAATTTATCGTATATTTATTTTAACTTTATTTATCAAATTTATAATTTTTTTAATAAATTTTGCTATTAATTGTACGTGTCACTTGATTGATGGGGGGTTTATCAAAGCTTTTTTTTCTTTTTTAAGTTAAAATAAAACTCTTTCACATACTTACTTTAGCTTGCGTAAAAACATTTTTCCAACGAATTCTCAAATTGACAATAATTAAAAGAGTAGTAATATTTAATACAAATGATTGAAAATGATAACTTAAAAAAATTAAGGGAGATTTATTGTGTGATCACAAATAATATAAATATTTAACAAAAAGTCCCCAACATTAAAATATTTAACCATAGATTCCAACGACACCATTGTCAAATTAATTTTTGAAGGCAAAAGACCATTATTCCCTCCCTTGTTAATTTTTCGAACTGCCTGTTGAGAGAACACCCACTTAACAAAATGAGGTTTGCGATTGCAGGGAATCGGGAATGAGGGTTTTGGGCGATTAGCAGGACGAGCTCTTCAGCTTCAAGCATCGAAAGTAGCTGCCAGTGAACATGGCCTCGTATTCATTTCTCGCCGTCTCATTCGATTTGCCTCATCAGTGACATCGTTTCGAGGGAGCCGAAATGCTTTATCTTCCTGTGGATTTTCATCGTTGCAACCTTCATCCGTAGATTCTCTATATTGGAAGAAATGGACAACCTGTGGTGGTACGCTTTTGTCTCCTGATAGATGTTCTTTTGAGATCATAAATGCATTCTGCTATGTTGGCGGCAAAAGTAATTCTTCAAGAATATCTAGAAATAAACTAGATTACGGGACTGTGTATTTCTCAAGTTTTGTTTTTGGCAAAAGGGGACCCAAAAATTAAAATAAAAAAATTGAAACTTTCTGGTGTATGGGGCTTCAATCTATGATAAAACCAGCTTCATTGCCTCATTTGAGTTTGTTCTGCACATTTTCTATGCTGCTGAAGGTAAAATAGAGTTCGATGGAAATTGATGCAGAAAAAGTAGATATGAATATTTTTTGTAGCATGTTTTAACATGCGGGCATGTTTTATGTTTATAGCATCTTTATCTTGTGTATCTCAGAACAAGAATTGGACTGCCTTTGAGATGTCTGCATTTTATATTAGCATATATGACAGCTACTCTATAGAAGTGTATCATAGGAAGTCATACCCATTTATTGTTTTCTAAAGAAGTCATTAGCAGGTCTTTTCCTTTCCTTTTTTATTTTCTTTTTCAAAATTTTGTTCAATTTCTGGGTTCGTTTCCAGTAGAACTTTCTAAACTCTCAAAGTTGATCTAAATTACACCTCTGCTTCTTATTGGTGAAATGAACAATGTTATGTGCATTTAGCTGGGCCACACCAGCTAGAAAATTGTAAGAAGGGTGTATGGGGTGAGCAATCCGTAGTTGTTAGGGCAGTGTATGCATTTGAAATTTATAAAATAATCCTACATGATGCTTTAAATTGACTAATCATTTTCTGGATTTGAAATTGATTGATGTTCATCTTATATCTGTCATTCTGTAAATCTCTCATGATTTTTCAACAATAAAAAAGTTATTGGATCATGTCTTTCGCTAGTCAAATTGACAAATGCAAAGATATTTGGGAACTTAATGTGTACATGACAAACCATGCATTCAAAGATGTTATGGATGTGTGTTTATGATGTCAACCTTTCATGTTTGTCTTCTCCTATGGCTGCTAAAGCTTAACTAGTTTCATTCACAGGTTTCTTCAGTCCGTGCCAGCAAGTCTGATGATAAGCGACTTTCCATATATACTGGCACAAAAACTCTTCACTTGCGTTGCATTTCTAGAGAAGACAGACCTACGTGGATTGAAGCTCTACAGTCTTCAAAAGATCTTTTCCCTAGATCTCTAACAAGCAGTGATCTTGCTACCTCAGAAGATATTGTAGTTTCTAATGAAAAATTGCGATCTCGATTATCACAAGAAGGCATATCCGAAGCAATTATTAAAGACTGTGAATCAATTATGCTCTCTGAAGTCTCTTACCTTCAAAATCGCCTGAAATTTCTTCACCAAAAACATGTGATGTTGCTGGACACCTTAAAACAGCTAGAGGTATTCATATGTCCTAAACTCATCCTCAAGCGGTGCATCTACTTGATAAGCCTCAATGCCAAGGATGCTTATCAAGCAACTCAATTATTTTAACGTAGAAGCAGTTAGTCTTATTTAGTTTCTGCCTTTACCAAACACTTGTTTTTATATATATCTTTTTTAATGCTACCTAAATCCTCATCTATCACCTTAAGTACTGAGTTTGCATGCTTTATGATCAGTTACTGTTTGTCCTTATTATTTCACTGTAAGAATTTAAATTTCATTCTTTAAAAACTTATGTAGACTGAGAAAATGGAGTTGGAAGCTACTGTGGTGGATGAAGCAAAGGAACGTGAGTCATATTGTGGACAAGGGAATAGAAGGTTTAGTGGTAAGTATTATATCTATATCCCTTTATCTTCGTTTTTTTCCCTTGAACTAACTTCAAAATATGTACATTGGATTGATGATGATGGAACATATTTTGACACAAACGACTTTCTGTCTTCAGATGCTTTAAGAAGTGCATCCTATCGAAGCAGGGAAGGTGCGGGAAATTCTTTTATATATGACAGAGATTGTTTCCTTTCTGATGGTTTGCACGGCCTTGAGAAGGGTATTAAAGATGTAAAATATCCATACGTCAAAAGAAGGGATAATTTACCAGAACCAAAAGAGAAAGATAAGCTTGTTGGTTTGTGGTCAATTATTAAAGAAAATTCTGTAATACTGTTTTGAAAGGCCACCTTTAGTTTGATGAAAGGGAAAACACCACCACCTGTTGATTGAAAAGGGAAAACACCACCACCTGGAGCAGAGAGCACACGAAAAAGAGAAGCCGCCACTCCCTTTCACTTTGCTCGGCAGCCATTCCAAACCTTGACAGCGGCGCTTGGAAGCCTCGTTGTTGGTGTCGTAGGTCCAATTTGGACTCTGAGGGAGTATCTGGAATACGAGATGAGAATACCAAATCTTCCATTTGCTTTATGGTTCAATCTAAACAGATGTTACCTAGATTAAAACAAATCTCATGGCTTTAATGGAAATCTCATGGCTTTGTTTTAATCTTCCATGGCTTTCTGGTTTAATCTAGGTAAACATTCAGTTTCTAAGAAGGCATAGAAGGCAGAAGTGATGGCCAAGGCATAAAAGGCTCAAGTAAAAGTGGGCAACGGTCAATCAGAAAAATGCAAAACTGCTATATAATGCATCTAAGGTTTGTTGTACTAGACGAGGAGCTTCATTGACAATTCCTTGTTTATGATCTTTATTGATAATTATTTGTACAAAAAATTATGTAATTCCATATTTAGTCAATGGTTATTACGTTTGATTCTGCTTTGTTCATCGAGTTGTGATTTATAAGTGTATAATGTCCAGGTTATGAGTAGTTTTTGATAATGATAACAGTTTAGTATTGACAACATGTGGTCCTTATATCGATAGCACCATGCGCTGATAATGACAACACCATGTGCTACTAATGATAATCCTATGCGCTGATGTTATTGACAACCCCATGTGTTGGTGTTGACAACGAGGTCCTTTTATTGACAACCCCATATGCTGGTGTTGACAACAATGAGGTCATGTTATTGACAACACCATGCGCTGGTGTTGACAACACGCGCTGGTTTTGACAACATCAGGTCCTTATGAGTATCAGGATGCACTGGTCATGACAACAGCATGTGCTGCTAATGAAAACACCATGTGATATAATGACAACACCATGTGCTACTAATGACAACATCATGTGCATACCAGTGAAAATAATGATAATGACTCAAGCATAATATGATAACTTCATATACAATTTTTACATAGGTTGTTGTATACAAGTGAAAACATAATTTACATAGACATTGTAACTTGGATAAATGATGGTTGAACATGAAACCATATGAGTATCAACGTATCCAACCTTCATTTACATATGCCCACTTTCTCCATTGAATTTAATTAAATGTTGAACTCCTTCATCATCTACCAGGTCCACGAATGTGCTTGTATCAAATGTCAAGGTGAACTTCATCACAACATTGTTACTGTCTTTTCCCATAATTGATGCTACCATTGTTTTCAACTCTTCATAACTTAAACCTTCTTTTATAATTCTTACTCTAACAATTCCCCTAACATACGTTAAACCAACCGCTTCATTTCTCACAAATTTTCCTCCTGTATGAACAAAGCATACTAGATTTTTTGTAAAAGAGCTTGTCATTACGATGTACCACCTGCACCATACACTTATCATTAACAACTTCAACCCATACGTTAACAACTTTAGCAGCTATATTTCCTTAGGACATTCAGTTGTTATTGACAATTTTACCAGCTATATTAACAACCGTCACTGCCTGCATTAACAACTCCTTCTCACCTTCAGCCACCAGCCCTTCTCACCACTGCATCTTCACGTTTGTCTGCATTCCATTATCAGTCTTAATCAGAAACAGAGCATGAACAACACAAAAACAGAGCACACATCATCTCAACAATATCCACACTTCATACTTTACATTTCACTCACCCTTCAAGCACCATACCTAAAAAGAAATTCAAGAGATAATCACATTAATACCCACACACTCAGCCTCAATCTATACTAAAACTGACCAAGTATCAATCTACACTAAATCCAACCCAGCAGTCATATAGTTGCCATTGTCAACCTAAGAAACCATATTAACAACTATCGCACCTCTATTGACAACCTCATATGCTATATTTTACCATTCCGTCTCAGCTCTTCACACACCTCCATTTTCACCTCCATCTTCATTTCATCACCATTTTTTCCAGACACACACTACACATAACACAAAAACAGAGCACACAAAATCTTATTTCATATCACACCATTCAAAACCTATCCACATACCTTTGAACCATTACCATATACCACACATTGTTGTTACTAGCTTGCCCATCAAAGTTGAGAAGAATAAATTAACATAAAATAGTTAAACCCACCTGAAACCTTTCCTCAGACCACTTACACAAAGCAAAATCGCACAGCAAAATTTCTCCAGTGTTTAGGGCAAAAACTCACATAAACCATCAACTTTTAATCGCCCAAAACCCCTCATCCCTGGCCAGGTTCACTGGCAGCTACTTTCGGTGCTTGAAGCTGAAGAGCTCGTCCTGCTAATAGCCCAAAACCCCTCATCCCCGATTCCCTGCAATCACAAACCTCGTTTTGGTAAATGGGTGTTCTCTCAACAGGCAATTCAAAAAATTAACAAGGGAGGGCATAATGGTCTTTTGCCTTCAGAAATTAATTTCACAATGGTGCCTTGGAACCTATGGCTAAATATTCTAAAGTTTGGAACCTTTTGCTAAATATTTATGTTATTTCGAAAAACTAACACATTTTTTTACAAATTATTAATTAAATTAACTTCTTTAAAAACTATAGGTTAATAATTCAACTCTTCCATTTAAGAAGATATGGAGTAAGAATTTTAAGTAATAATAATTTATAAAAATTTTGACATGAAGACAAAATTATTAGAGTGGATATTCGTTTTCAAATGACCGAATCAAAATATAATATCGAATAAGTAGGTGTAATTGTTTAGTTCTACGATGATGAACTCAATGGAATAATTATTTATTAAGAGTGAAATGTAAGATTTTTGGGTTGTTAAGCTATCTTATCATAATTAACAGAGTTAGTGCTATAAGCAAAATTAACAATATTTTATCATGTTTAAGTCTTTTTAAAACTATGAGGACTAACAATTTTTGACAAAGTAACTTTGAGAGATCAAAACTACCACTTTTAAACTTCATAGACCAAAACTTAAACCAGGGTAAACTATATGTACCAAAAGTAGGTTTTCCAATCCACTTAAATATTGACTATATTCAATCATCAGGCCATATCAGCAAAAATAATGACGTCAGCGATATATCAGCAATCGTAACGGCCTTAACATTTGATTTTGATCCTTTTGAAATTATAAGAACTAACACTTTCATACAGACTAAATTTTAAAGGCAAAAACACAACTTTAAAAGTATGCGGACTAAAATATAAATTAAGAGAAACTAAATCATATTTACGCAAAAAAAAATTTATTTCAAAAGAAATTTGATCGAGTGGCCCGTTGAGCTTTTAAGTCTTTAACTGTTTATAGCCAACATCAACCTATTACAATTTCTTTTTTCTCTTGTTTTTCCCTTTTAAAAGACACTAATAATGTCATTCATTGAAACTACATATCAAATCAACTCAATTATAGTATATGACTTTTGGGCATTACATCACAAGTTGAGTAGAAAAAACACAATGTAGATGTATTTATCAGGAAAAAAAACAATGCAATTGTCTTACCAACCATCAATTTATATTAATTCATGTAAATTGAAATAAAATCCATTTTACATATTTAATTTATAGATTGTAAATCACTTTAGAAAGTAACTTCTACTACTAATTTAAATATACCAATAAAGTTGATAATAGTTATTATATTATAGATCATAGAAAAGATATGAATGAATATTAAACTTTCCAATAAAGGATAAAACATGAAGGATATGAATGATCATAATCATTATATCTTAGAACACCTTTAAGCGAAGAGTAAGAAACCTTTTGGATTCATACTTTATATTATATTAATTGCTATACATCCATCTCGATATTATTATATATCGACAAAAAATATATATCTTGATATTATTATATAACCAATAGAAATATAAATAAATAGATCATGACATAAATAGGCCAAGGGTTTAAAAATTTTATGATCTGAAAAAAAAAACAGATCGCAAATATGTTAATCAACGAGCTAAACAAGCTGTTAAATAGTTTAATATATCGCCTGTATCACTCAGATAAAATTATAATTGTAATATATTCATAATAAAATTTTTAAAAATTTCAACCAACAATTTAATTAACTTTTTTCCAAAAAATAGTTTTTTGAAATAATATTAGACCTTTTATGCACATATGATCAAAGTCCAATCAATATTCCCCCACATTTTTCTTAACTAAAGTTGTTTCCGAGAGCCAACGGACTCAAATTTATCCACTCATCAAGCCTAAAAGGCTAGAATGTGTGCCGCTGTAGGGTGTCATAAGAAAACTGTTTATTCATGTCTGTTGCTTCACAGCTTAATCTTAAGCTTGGTTTGGATGGGAAGAAAATTAGAAAAGAAAGAATATCGGAAGGGAAAACTCATAAAAATAGTTATTTTTTATTTTTAACTATTTTTGGAAGTTCTCCCTCTTATGGTATTCTCTCCCTCTTATTTTCCTCTCACTTGTCCCTCGATCCAAACTTTCAAGTTAAAAATGACCTACAGATGTCATAAAAAATGACCTACAGAAATTACTTCAAATTCAGGGGAAACAACTAAATGACACGATGCTTGCTATGATCAAACCCTTCAACTACATGCAATGGTCATCAATGTATATAAACTCCACAAATGCTAGCAAATAATGTCACAAAATTATTATGAATGCGAAAAGAAGTCCTCTGTTCAAGCATTTGGTCAGCCTGTTCCTGAGGAAATATGACAAGGCATGACAAAGTGGATCCTATTTACAAACATAACAAAAAATTGCGCATATTCCAACTATCTTGAGTGTATTGACCATTAGTGAGAAAGCTTGTAAGATATGATTATAACTATAGCGAGAATAAGAGCACCTATTAGAGAGCCAACTATCCATTTGTTCCTAGAAATCCTCCGTGACATGGAAGACAAAACCTTTTTACTCTTGTCAATTGCATCATCTATCCCAAAAAGCTGCATAACAGAAAATTGACCATCAGTAAACAATTAATGTGCCCGTTTGGAAACACGGTAGAGAAATACTTTTACGTAAACCGAGGTAAATATGTGAAGGAGATTATCTCATTTTGTGGAAAAACACAACGTACGTTTGGCTTTTCCAAATGCTCCAACAAACAAGCCCAATGTCACTTCTACATAGCACTCATCATGCACAAGGTTTACAGTTAACAGGTCTTATCCCAAATGAGGTGTTAGATTAATTCATATACCAATCAGCTCCCTTGATACCATAAGATGATAGGCCATCTCAGATGCTTGTGTTTGATAAGATAATTGGTGGCAGCTAACATTCCAAGGGACGCAATGATTTAATCACTGTTGTGTATACAAATTCCAAAATAATAATGTTTAAAATGTTTTATTCCACTTATCCTGGAATGTGATGCCAATGTGACATTAAATTAGGCATCCAAGATATAATGGTATGAGAACCAGCTGGACTAAAGATACTAGTGCATCAAACTCTCTCCACATGATATAAATAAAGAGGCACATTGGATTATCCAAAATTTAAAGAGCTCCCAATAACCCAATGGGAGCTCATGATTCAGTGCTAGTAATGGATGAAAGTTAAACAGGACAGTAACTCGCACGAGGGCAACAACCTTTCATAGAATAGCATTGGCTGATCAAACATACCTTTTGATGGGAGCTCAGGAGACTCTCACGCTGCTGATGTAAATCTTCAAGTATTGAAACACCAAGTTGTTCAGTCTCCAGCATGACCCTTCGGCTCTCCCTAATTCGGTCGCTTGATTGATTTACTCTTTCTATTGACATAGTTAACCTTTCCCTCTGATCAGCAGAGGCCTGAATTATAGCATACGTGAGGAAAAAATTCTTATCACCAATTAATGACTTGCCAGTGTCACTTCTACTGCACTAGCTGCCTTAGAAACACAAATTCATTTTAAGAAAATCACTAATTTCAAATTTCATTAGAGGCAGTGAAAACTATGGGGAAAAGTCAAACAATTTGAAGACACATGAATGCAAATAACTCAAACCCATCCCAAGAGAGAAACTCATTCTATCAAAATAATAAGGCAGCAAGTAGTCACACGTGTATAATATTAACAATGACGAGAAAAAGAAAAATTACTCAAATAACAGTTTTCACATTACATTATGCACTAAAAGAGCCATCGGTGATAGTATTAAGCATTAACTAAAAATTAATTTCAGTTACCAATGAGGAGGGTATGTTCATCAATGGTCTCATACAAGGTAAAACACAAGAAAAAGAAAGTAATCTAAAATTAACCCAAAGTATCATAAAGAAGATGGCTATAAGCAGATGCTGAACTCCCTGGTTCAATATTCAAGCTTTCTAACAAAGAAAGCCCCAATCTATCTTCTTTTATTTTCAAAGAAATGTATGTATGTTGTAAATCTGGAAAATTATCAAGTAGTATAATCTAAAGTTTCACAAATACCATATGAGCATCGGCCATTCCAGCCTCTAGCAAATCTTCACGGGCAGCCTGATCAGCATCAGGTGATGTTAACCTTTTAAATTCCTTCTTCAATTTGTTCAGATCAGACTTGTACTCCCTCAGCTTAGCAAGCAGTGTTACTTTCACACTTGCCTGCAAACTTCTTGCCTCAAGATCCATCTTTCTAATCTGAAGTGATAAAGAGAGAGTATGGTCAAACACAAGGGGAAGACTATTCAGTGAAAGAATTTGAAGCACAGAATTTAGGAGTTACCAGAACTTCTGCATCATCTAATCCAGCTTTAATCTCAGCAATCTTTTGCTGCTTCTGGTCTGAAATTGGTGAATAAAAAGCAATAATGCATTTAATGTCACATTAGATTATAAAAATCTTAATGGAAGCATGTTCAAGGAAACATTTTCCACCCAGCTCAGTGCTCTTTTAAAATTTATCTAGTACTCGTCTTCAAGTATAACATAACATCCAACATTAACAAAGGACAATCATTTAAAACAAGCACCCATTAACTAACCGCCAAATATTTGTCAATTCCACTAATTTAGCAAGTTTCAGCCAGTAAAAGCAATCGCTGATTGGACACAGAATACGCAGGCAAATTGCATAACAACCAATCTCATTTGACAATACATTCTAGGGAACATCTAAAAGTGAGATTTGGAAATGCTCAACTGCCAACCAATTTAGCAGTTGTACTTTCTGCAGACAAAGGCACGCATGCTATATCACTAACAAGAAACACGGAGCTATAAATCTTGAAGTAGATCTTTCTATAACTTAATTCCTTCAAAAGCAATTAGAGGAATGTTCAGATCTTTTCTACCTTGGTCAGCAAGAAGAGACGCGGAGCCACATTTACGAGACAGATTAGCAGAGAGATCACAGTATTGACGCTCGTACCCCTCGAAGACCTCGCTCATATTTCAGGCACCGTTCTTCGGAGAATGAACAGATGAAAAAGGAAACACAAAAAGATCGAAGAAGAAATCAGATAGCCGATAATATATGGCTCATAAATCGACTATTGAAGACATGGATGTGTAATTACTACCTTGGTCTAGGGGGAAATTAGTGGCCTGAGACTGAAAGATCCGCACAAGACTCCTTGAGTTTTCTGGTGCTCAGACAAGACGACCAACGAAGGGACCCGGTCAGGAAATTCACCGAACGAACTGTAATTTTATCAAACGCAGGGAAACACTGCGTGCAGTTCGGGCTGCTGGATTCTCTGGATGGATATAGATCCTCACGTCAGTGTTTTGCCCGTAAAAAAAGAAATTAGCTTATTTTGCAAGAAAAGAGAAATTTACCATATGATCTTAGAAAGAATAATTAATGAATAAAGATCACAGAAATTGAGAAAATTATTCTGAGGTTCTAAGGGACATTTTTGTAATTAACTCTAATTGTGTAAAGATCAAATTGCCACCATTGGTTTGAAAAGTCTGAAACTGAGGAGAGGGTTCATTTGTGTTTCAAAATCGTAGACCCACCCTCATACTCTGTTTTGGTGTTGTTCATATTCTTTCAATGCAAAATGATAATTGATTGCAGATAAAGTGGAGATGCAGTAGTGACAAATAATACGGCTGCTGAGGTTGTTCACAATACCAATAACAGTTGTTTATGTGACTTCTGAGCATCGGTGTTTTCATGTTAATCACACAATCAATAGTAAAAGAATGAATAATGTATCCTTATAAAATCAAAGCTACTACCTAGTCATCTATAACAACAATAAATGTCCATGTATAACATTTTCATATTAAGCCTTTTTGCAGGAGATGCCATGGCGGACAAAGAAAGGCGTAGTAGAAGAGAATATGAAGGTAGAGAGATATTGAGTGTACACATGAATGAAAAAAGGTTACTTAAAAAGGAATCATTAATGAACTACACCTGCAACAACCACTACCTTAAATGTTTTGGGATGAAACATGTATACAGATAATGTAATATTGTTGAAAGGCAATGAGTTAATCTGGTATTTATTTGGGAACTTTCTTCAGTGGAAGTTACCTATGATTATTGTGATGATAGTTTCCTGTTTGATTAACTAAATATATGCATCAGTATACACCTGCATTTTTACTATTATAGTTTTTTTATTGGGTTTCCTTCGGATGCCTTGCACTCTATTTTCCAAGAACCACGCAAGTTATTGCATAGTCTTTTCTTGTGTTTTCGTGTTAAACTGCGGTAGAAATAGCATTCAAAAGTGGAGTTCAGTTCCCATTCTACTGATATGCGTGTGTATCAGTGTATAAGTATACATAACTTGGATATTTCACCCCTTGATTATGGTCAAAAGGGGGAAAATTCCTTGCATGCGACTGAAAATCACTGTATTATCTGCTTTAATTGTTGTAGTCTTCTGCAAGTCTCTGAGTTGGCCAAAAATCTAATGGATTATTTTGTTTTTTAGCAGAAAAGAACACAAAGCAAGCAAATATTTTTGTGAGAGCTAAGGAAGAGATTGATGCTATTATTCACCATGATAAGTCACCTCACCGTCATCACAAAGAAACTCATGGGTTGAGCGATGAGAATACCCCTAACGATGAAGTTAAAGGTCCCAATGTCTTTGAAAGAGTAAAAGAAGAAGTTGAAGCCGTTGTCCAAGCAATCCATCCCAAGAAAAGAAATAGGACAGTGCTCTTTACCTCATAGAAGGAAGGTATAGTATTCAGTTTGACTGTTAGATGAGAGCCTGTGAATAACGTGAATAGTACATGTATGTATTACTTTTAGACTCGCTTGGCTTACTGAAAGCGTTTTGATGAAAATAAAAAAGAATTAGATTTAAAAGAAAGGAAAAAGGCACACAAATCCCTCTGAAATGGGAAAAACTCAGACTTAAAATGGATGAATCTCCAGAATTGGATGAGCTTAACACCACCTCTATGACATTTAAAATTTTAAATATAATGAATGAAATCTACCTGCGCATCGCGCGGGAAGTAAATTCTAGTTTAATGTAGAGGGAAGACAAAAGGATGTTAAGTATCTATATTTAATTTAAAATTCAAGTAATTCCTTCTTCTAAATTGACTCTCAAACTAATGAGGATGTTAAGTATATGTAAGGACAAAAGGATCTTATCTAAAATTTCTTTTACTCAGCAGACTCTCAACTATTTAATCTAATCTAAATTTCAATTATTCCCCTTAACCCAACAATTCAATTAAAGCATGTATTAACATTGACTGCATAAATTCTCCAATTTAAAGTTTAGGGTTTCAAACATTAAATTATTAAATTATTTTTTGTTAATTTATTCACCAGCGGTTTAACACTTCAAGAATTTTCTAATAACATTAATAATTTATTCAACTTAAATCTAATGGGTGCAATCACTCTATGTAGAATAAATCATAATATGCTTAAATCAAATATTTAATTTAAATTATCACAATAGTCAAATCAAAAATCTAAATCAAGAAAAATTAACCATTAATCCTCATTACCGTAACCTAAATCATTGTCTCGAATCGTAATTCTAAAATTTCATCTGATCAGTAAGATATTACTATCATTAGAAAGAGAAAATTATTTTTTAAAAAATTCTTATGAAGGAAGTTAATTGAAAAATAGTTTGTACTATCTAAATTATTCCAAAACAAATTCCAGATACAATGTAATCACCTTGCTGCCGCTGGAGAGAGAAGTGCCAAATGAACCCAACGCGATATCACATGACTTGCACGACTTTTTTATTATTTTCTTTTCTTTTTATATATTATATTTTTTAATACACACAAACACCCTTAAATCTCTCGTTTTGAGTTATTTCACTTCCAACACTTTTCCTTTATTAATATATTTTTTATTATCATTTTGTAACTTCTTTTATTTCCATAATTTACATTTTGGATAATTTTTTTTACTTAGATAATTTATCTAATAAATTACATTTATCATAAAATATTATTTCTAAAGGATAATTAAGCTATATGATGAATATAAAGGGCAATACTTATAATTGAGGAAACTATAAGAACCAATAAAACTAAAAACAATTAAAAATAAGTAAGAGTAGATGAATTTGCATGTTAATTTTTCATTAGTTATTTATCTTTTTTGAATAAATACTGATAAAAATTAATTTAATATATCCATACACCAAGGGTCTACAATCCCCATCAAACATCGCCTCCTGAAAGAAGGTAGTTGCTGATAAAGGAGACATAAATTTTCCACTTAATCATGAGCCATATGAATGAGAAAATCAGTTAGAGTATTCCAATCCTTATGAACATGATGGAACACAATTTTTTAGGAACTAAAAGTTTAGCCGCCTCAATAATATTTTTAAAATGATGGTTGTCTTCGCATCCCCTGATTATTAGGTTAACCGCCTTAATATAATCAGTTCTCACTTCAATATTTTTGTAACCAGCATAAATGTAAGCTATTAAGAGCTTTCTCGTTGTGTAAAGAGTTGACATGTGCATACATAAATGTGTGTCACATCTTGTTTAAATGCTAACATGCCCAAAAGTAAGGTAGAATGAGCATTGCTGAAGTCATTGTCGCCCTCTTTGCGAAGTAGTTAATGAGACATTTTCTATCACAAAATTTCCATTTAAACAATAGTTATTTAGTGACGGATTTTTGAGCAAAAATTTCCATCAGAAAATTTCTGTAGCCATCCTCCAGAAAAATTCATTGCTAAATGGCTATTTTCCATCAGAAAATTTCCATTTAGCGACAGAAAATATTAGCGACCCTCGTTTTAGCGACGGAAAATTTTCTGTCGCTAAATGGCATTTTTCTGGTAGTGTTGGTGCAGTCATAGTCACCTAACTGTTTTGCTCTCGTGGATACAGTTGTAGTTACCCATCAACTTTATATATATGTTCGAAAACTACTAGTCCCACGAAACGTTTTTCTCATATGAAATATATATGTGCACTATACTAATAGAAAATCTATAGATCATTTTATCGTCTCATAATATCGAAATAACTCAAAACAAGACATTAGTATCTATGATAAGTGGAAAGTAGTTACCTCTCGTCAAGTTTTATATGAATTACCACAAGGATTAACCCCGTGTTTAAAACCAACAATTTTCACAATTAATTTATACAATTAAACGTTATCATACATTAGTTTAATAACTAATTCATATGATAAAAATAATAACTTAGGGACTTAATCCCCTATAGAGTTTTCAATATCACTCTAAGCAACATCTAAGTATTTTTTAATGCCAAAATTATATTTACTCAAGAATTCAAAATACTCATAAAACAAAATCTTTAATAATATCTCAAATGTCACATTTTATCAAAAATCCTCATATACCTCAATATATCTAAAAACTACTAATATCTCAATTCATCAAAAATTTCCAAATATCTCAATACTAAAAAAATAACTTCACACTAAAAATTTCAAATTTAAACCTCAAATAAAATATTTAACTTATAAAAAATTATTATTTCATCCAACAGTCTCAAATAAAAAATTTAGGCTATCAAAGATTTATTGTTACCTCTAACAACCTTAAATAAAATATTTAACTCAATTTTAATTGGTCAAATATCCTTACATTAGAAACCTTATACAAAAATAAATAAATTTATAAAATAATTCAGATATCAAATAAATAATTCTACTCACATTAAAATTAATAATAGAAATCGCTCTACTAATATATTATCTGCTAATAAAACTGCAACTGAAAAAAATCTAAATCCAAAAATACTATCTAATCAACATAATAATACCACCACTAGAAAGAGAAAAATATTTAGAACAACTTTCATAAAAGAAGTTTAATAAAAAGAAATTATTTTACTTAAATAATTTCAATTTTAGGCTGCAGATCACCCTTTCATATCTCTTTTCTCTCACCCTCACTCACTTTCTCGCTCGCTCACTCCTACATCCTCACTCTCACTCAAATGGATGTGTGTGGGGTATTTATAATACCCCTACATAGGTAAGGTTAGGCCCCTTTTTTCTGAGCCCCCTCTCCCCAATCTCCTCTAATACACATTTCCTGCAACATGTTTTTTTAAAAAATAAACATCACATCATTTAACTTTTTCACCTTTGCATACATTTATTTCCCTATTCCTTTCTTTGCCACCCGAACACACACATATACATTTTATATTATATATAACTATATTATTTTATTATTTTGAATTTGCAAGATAAATCTTTTTATCCCAATTAATTGTTCCTTAACTATAATTATGTCATAATATAAAAATTATGATGTTACACATGTCAACCAAATGATGCTAGAGAAACTTTGTAGCGGTTTTATTGTAACAAAATCACCACTAATTTGGAGCCAGATTAATGCCAAATTGTCGGACGTGTGCGTCAAAATAGTAACGTTAATTTGTAGCCGTTCTATCTAACCAAATCACTGCAAATTTAAAATGTGAAAATGATTTTTAAAAAAGAAGAAATGATTTAAAATTAGTAGCGATTATAGAACCGCTACAAATTTAAATTTCAAATTTTAAAATTCAAGGTGTAAATATGTGAAAATAAGTTTTTTTAAAAAAAATTATGATTTAAAATTAGTAGCAATTCTATAACCGCTACAAATTTGAATTTCAAATTTTAAAATGCGGTGTGTAAATATGTGAAAATGAATTTTTAAAAAAATTGATTTAAAATTAGTAGTGACTCTATAACCGCTACAAATTCAATAAAACCGCTGCAAATGCAAACCACTGTAAATACCGTTACGTAAACCATTACTAAATCAGACATACATCTTTTAAATATTATCCCTCTCCCATTTCATTTTTTGTTTCACTCTTCATCATCATGCTTCCCTCTCTTCAATTTAATATTTATTCTTCTTCATATTAACCTACACATTCTTACTTTTTAACTTTTAATAATTATCTTAAATGTTTCTTAGTTATTTTTATTATCATTTTATCATACTAATATTATTTTATTTTGATTTTAAGTTTATTGGATATTTAATACCTACCATTCTCTATCTATCACTTCATTATCAACATTTATCTTCTAATTCAAAATATGACCTTAATAATTTAGAACTTAACATATATTTAACATTTCTACTTTAATATTAAAAATTAACAACCAATACATTTCTACTTTAATATTAATATTTAACATTTCTACTTTCTTATTAGATATTAACATTTCTAATTTAATATTAAAAATTAATAACCAATACATTCATTACTGAATTAAATAGTACTTTTGGTTGGATATTTATTTTCATAAATTTTGAATAGCATTTGTAGCCGTTCACTAACTGCTACAAAAAGAGGCGCCAAAATTGTAAATTTCATTTACTGTTACTTTTAAATTTTATGGCCAAAATTTAGTAGCGAATACAAAACCGTTACAAGTTTAATTAAATTTTTTTAATATGAAAATTCAATTTTCTCCTCCAAAAAGTAGTGATGGTTTTGTTCTGTGTGTGGCAGTTATGTACAACCGTTACAAAATCATTTGTCATGCTGAATTTTATAGCAGTTTAGAAAACCACTACTAATGTTATTAGTAACGGTTCAAATCGCTATAAATATAGTAAATTAATTGTTGCTAAAAACCCCTTTTTTGTGGTGAATGTTCCTATTTAATAAAGAAATTAAAATAAAAGAAAGATACGTAAATAACTAGATTATTCTTGACACAATACAACATGTTAAACTATGTATTCTTGTTTTTATTAATTAATAAAATGCAATGACATGTATAATATAGATTATGACTTCAATAGTAAGCCGATGATTAGATTGGCAATAGCTGAGAAGCATTCGGATCATCATATCAAAACGTCCCATTGGCTTTCCCATCACTAAATTAAAATAAGAATTTCTGTAATTCTGTAAAGCTATGAAATTTAAGTAGCCAGCAACATCGACATTTAAATCAGGAAAAAACTAAATATCTCCTAAATTAAAGTTTTTCTGCAAAATCATTAGTACATATATCTTTAAAAATAACAAAATATTCTTAAAATCTGGACTCCTAAATATTACTTCAAATATTAGAAATTAACAATTATGTTTTTTTTTGTTTCAGTTGAAAGTTTAAGGGAGTATGTTGTAATTTGCATTAATTAAATTTATATGGAAAAATAAAACGAAAACTCTAGTTTTTTTTACTTTTAAATTGTAAAGATGATATATCTTGTCAAGTAATCATATTCCCAACCATCAAACGCAATACTTTATACGCTATAAAGTCAAAAGATCCCATAATACATATATTGAGAAGTACTATATACTTGCATATAATGGTTTCATCCTTTCTAGCTTCTACCTTCCTCCACTCAGTATTTAAACCAGACCACGTGTACTGACACTTGTAAACCAGCCTTCAGCAAAAGCCTCTAGCATTTAGGTCGATGAAATGAGATAGCCTCTTCACCTAATAGCTTCACCTGTGACACTAGTGGGCTACGTTTTATTTAGCCATTTGTGGAAGCTTATAATTGCTCCGTTTGGATAGTCCGTTGAAAAAATGGATACAGATTCCAAGGCAGTTTATGTGAGAGGAAAAATGTCTCGGTAAACGTACCCATTGTGCAAACGGGTAAAACAAACAGAGCTAATGGAGATAGATAGTGGCAAAGGATTAAGAAATTGAAATAAGCAATTCGACTAACTTTTTCCAAAGACAAACGACAGCCAAAAATACATACCCCATGGAATACTGACACGTCATTTTTTGAATGAAAATAACTTCATGACGGCAGGAGCACTATGTTCGGTTGAGAATATTAGTGCAATTACAGGTAGCACTCGAGGTCAACAAGAAACATGTCAAGAGCTTATAGACATTTCTAGCAACCACGGTGGTGCTGTTAGCATTCTCTCATAGACTCCTATAAAAAGGGGTGCTTTGCCAAACTTAATGTCACATTACCTCTGAGCTTTTATCAAAGTATATTGATTGTCATACACTTTATATTATTACTTCAAGCTTTATACAACGTAACTATGGGAAGATTCTCACACAATGTTAGATCACTTGTCTTGATGTTACTCATCATACTTCTATGGAAAGCAAATGGTAATGATGGTGAGAGACGCGGAGGAGGTGATGCAGTCACTAGAGAAGGCTTTAAAGTTGGTGGGGAAATTCATAATAATGTAGGAGGTTTTGAAGAGAAGCATCCAGGATTTGGATCTGGTGGAGCAGGAGGTGGTGTTGGTGGTAGTTTCGGAGGTG
>JANTPZ010091497.1:0-17593 GCA_025593235.1 Vachellia pachyceras
TTTTTTTATTTTTGTTTACTGACAATAGATCTTTCCAATATGCAAATATCAAATTCAAAACTCCGAAATTCGCAAAGCTTATACCCTTTTCAGTTCATTCGCAAATTGTGGTGTAATTTTAGCGACAAAATTTTTCAATAAGAATGTGTTATATAAGGTGTAAAAAAGACAATCTTATAAAGATAAAGTAATTTTAGCAATTTTATTATGTTGCATTAGAGCCTTTTATGCGTGGAACCTATATTTTCCTTCTAGTTGTATAACAAAGGTTTGAACCATTTTAATGGAGTTATTAAAGTTGTGATTATATTTATTTTTGCATTCTTCAATATTTAATTGTGTAAAACATTTTTTAACAAACTTTTATTAATAAAAGTGCACTTTAACCGTTTTATAAAACATCTTCTGCACTCTTTTGATCCTTTTTATATGGCTTGGATAATTTCAAAGAGCGTTTAACATTTTTTATATACACCTATATTTAATAAAGATGATAGGAGGGTACAAATTAATATGACATTTGAGTTTAATGTAATTAATAAAGATAATAATAATAATAATAATACTAATAAAAAGGCTGTTAAAAGTACATTACAATAGTGAATGTTTATAGACTCTTGATTTCCTAAGCCATAAAACTATACATGAATTGTTGTTGAGAAACTAAAGAGATATTCAATGTAGAAAGTGTCACAATGTATGTACAAAAAGTCACAACGTATATTTATTCATATCGATTGTATTATTCATTGCTCATGACTCTTGTAGGTCATACTTAGAGGCATATAAATAGGGCTTTCTACATGACATACAACACATCTAAAAATGAATAGAATTCCTCTCAAACTTTCTCATTCCTCTCAAAGTTTCTCTTCTCTTATCTATTTACCTTTGATTTACAACAAGTTATTAGCACAATTGTTCTGACGACAGTATACTTCTCCATAGTTACCTTAATGATTTCATCTGCTTTCTTCTATTGTACCTGTGTTAATATATCGATCTATCTTGGATAATCTTAGCCAATCTATGGAATTAAAGTGAATCTTTTACCGATTGTTTTAAACATCAGGTTTCATGGTTTAAATTGGATATTATTATTGCTTTCTTATTATAACCTCATTTACAAGTTCATATATATATATATATATGTATGTATATATACTATTGATATTGTTATTTTGGTATGACCACAAGTCATGCACCACTGATTTTCTATTAATAAATTATATGAGCAGAAGTCATATTTTTTTAATTATCTAATTTTGATATTTTATGGCAATAAGTTATAATCCTTTGATTCCATGCTATATGGCCAGAAGCCATATACATTTTTATATTTTACTTATGGCCAGAAGCCATATATAACTTTTATTCTGTTGATAAATTGCCAGAAGTTATATTTCTTTTTAATATGGCCAGAAGCCATATTCATTTGATTCTATGATATATGGCCCAGAAGTTATATACATTTTTATATTCTATCTTTTGGCCATAAGTCACATACAACTTTTATCCCGAAGATAAAATGCCAAAAGCCATAAATTTTTATTTTATATCTTAATTTTCTATTATGAGATTATATAGCCGAAGCTGTATAACTTTTATTTTTTATATTTTCAAATGATCAGAAGCCGTATAGCCATGATTTTCTATTATGAAATTATATGGCATTAATTTCTCATTCTAATTTGATTGATTGGCCTGAAGCCATGAGAATAAAAATGGTCTGAAGACATAAAGTTTTAATTTTGATTGTCATAAAGGTATGAGATTAACTGTCAACATTAGTTTTTTTATCATTTGTGTAGTTATATTGCATTTCATATTTTAAGAATTTCCTTTATTACCTTAATCTGAACTATGATTAGTAAATCTAAGTTTGTGACTATTGGAGACATATTTATTTTCAATATCTTATTTAAGTTTTGCCACCTTAAAAGTCTCAATCGAATATTTGACCATAAAGATCCACTTTTCTTTGGACCAATGTGAAGGAAATATATGACTACTCAAAGATGGTTATCCTTCTAAAAAGCTCATTCAAATTGCTCTTGAAGTAGCGATATTGTGAAAGAGGTTTCAAGAAATATTCTTAATTAATTTCTTACCTCCATGTGGCTAAGCAAAACAATGAGTTTTTAATTGAAAAAAAATCATAAATCCTGTCCAACTGTCTTAAATCCATTCCCAGAAGTGAATGCAATATCTAACAAATCTGTTTATGACCGTGGATATGGACGAGGATGTAGATGTGGCTACAATCGTGGATGTTTGCATGGTCAGAATCATAGTGGCTTTAAATTCCACTTGAAGTGGAGGAGAATTGATAAAAACCATATAAAAAGGGTAATATGTATGCATAATCAACAAATTGCAAATCCTCTGAAAGCTCAGAAAGAGCCAATTTATAAGAAACTTATTAAGTTTCATGATATCCGTAGAAATAGATACCAAATGGAAATAAAAGGTATATGACCAGAAGTTGTATAACCTTGATGTCTTATTTTAATATGTATGGCGGATGTCATATATTTTTCATACCTTATAAAATAGCCAAAAGCTATGTTTATTTATTTTAATTATTGTTATACTTACAACACTATAATTTATATAGATATATATAATTATATATATATGTATATTATTATATTGTTAACTTTATTTATGATATTGTTGGTTTTATATCTATTTGTTTTTACATTTCAAGTTCCTCCATTTTTCTCTTTGGCTTTGTATATAAGCATATTTGAAAGCATATGATAATAAACTAGATGTTTACTGAGACTAATTAATTTAATGTTTGACATGCATTAGTAAACCAGCAGTTTACTAATAAATTTAATGTATGTCATGAGATAGTAAATCAGAAGTTTACTAATTAATACAAACCAACATTTTGTTAATGTAAACTAGAAGTTTACTGATGAATTTAAAGTTTGGCATAACCGGTTAGATCATCCTGGTTCAATTACGATGCAAGAAATGATTGAGAATAAAAGTGGATATACCCTGAAGTGTCAATAGATACCACTATTTTTCATATGCTGCATATTCCAAGGGGAGATATATTATTAGACCCTCAAAAAGTTAAATACAATGTGAGCCTCTCACATTCTCAAAATGGATACAAGGATATATTTGTGGGATGATAAACCCACATGGTGAACCATTTAGTTACTACGGTTTTAATTGGTGCATCAACTAAATGGTCTCAAGTGTTTATTATCTTCTTGCAACCTGAAGTTTGCAAGATTATTTGCTCAACGAGTATGGTTAAGAGTATATTATCCTAATTATCCAATTATAAAATGCTATATATATTGATAGTACTAATGAATTTACTTCATTAGCCTTAATAAGGATCACATGTCCGATGGACTAGATATTGAACATCTTGTAATTTATGTTCATACACAAAATGGACTAGCAGAATGATTGATTAAATGGTTGTAACCTTTTTACATGAGATATAATCTCTCATCTTCTGCTTAAGTATTAGCCCTTTTGTATGCAACGCTGTTAAGTCACATAAGGCCAACAAATTATCGAAAATTTTTGACCTTGCAAAGGTTTTTATCAAGAACCTAATATTTCCTACTTTTGGGTGTGTAATATATATGCATGTAAAACCAAATGAATATATGCTGGTTATGAATTTTGTGACACGGTTTGCCGAGTGTCATCTGATGAATTACTTTCATCAGCATCATCGGGAGAAAATAAGCAGTTGGGTCAAGAGATTAGTTAGAATGAATTATCATTGACTCATTTTGATCCTCAGACAAAACAATGTGAATTGGAAGTTTAAAGGATAATTCATTTACAGAATTTAGCTAATCAAATGCCAGAAGCATATACTGATCCAAAAAGAGTAACAAAGTTACATGTCCCAACTGTCAATGCTCCTATAAGAATTAATGTCCCTAAAGGAGAAACTATTATGAATGAATCCAAATCAAGCATAAAACGTGGAAGGTCAATCAATTCCAAAAATTAAAAATCCTCCAAAAAGAAAAGGAGCTAAAAATATAAATAGTTAAATTGAAGATAACTAAGAAAAGATAATAGCTCCAGAAGAGTAATCTCTAGAAGAGAATATGGTAGTCCCAGAAGAGACACATGTACCTGAAATATGTGAAAATAATGAGGTCTCAATAAATTATGTTATGAATGGAATCCGATGGGACCAAAATAAAGTCAACGTTGATGACATCTTTGCTTATAATATAGCATATGATGAAATGAATAATGAGGATCATGAGCCAAAATCCATTAGTGAATGTTAACAAAGAAAAGATTGGCCCTTATGGAAAGATGCCATTAAGGCATAATTAAATCATTGGAAAAACGAAAAGTTTTTGGACATGTAGTCCTTACACCAAAGGATGTAAAACCTGTTGGATATAAATGGGTTTTTATGAGGAAATGAAATGAAAAGGGTGAAATTATAAGATACAGGGCACGTCTTGTAGTCCAAGGTTTTACACAAAGGCCTAATATAGATTACGAAGAAACGTATTCATCTATAGTGGATGGGCTAATTTTCATAATTTGATCAACATGATTTTAAATGAAGGGATTGATTTGCATCTAATGGATGTTGTGACTACCTATTTATGTGGTTCACTTGACAATAAACTTATATGAAAGTATCTAAAGGACTAAAAGTGTGAGAATCACAAATACCTGAAGGACTAAAAGTGCCAGAAGCACAAATCCCTGAAGGACTTAAAGAGCCAGAAACATCGAATTCTAGTTCTCGAGAACAATACTCAATCAAGTTGAATAAGTCCCTGTATGGCATAAAGCAATTAGGGTGCATATGGTATAATAATCTCAATAAATATTTGTTGAAAGAATGATATATAAATGATCAAATATACACATGTATCTTTATGAAAAAATCTGGAAGTGAGTTCATCATAATTGCTATTTATGTAGATGATATCAATATCATTGGAACTCCTGAAAGGTTTTTAATGAGACAGCACTATAAAGTGTATCAATGAATGATGTACTCTTTTCTTTAACTAGGTTTGTCCCACAGGGTTTTCCTAGTTAAAGTTTTTAATGAGGTGCATTTATAATGGACATCAAAGGGGGAGTGTTATAAGTACATTATAAGAGTGTATGTCCATAGACTCTTGATTTCCTACGCCATAAAACTATACATGAATTTTTTGTTGAGAAACTAAAAAAGGTAACCAATGTACAAAGTGTCACAATGTATGTACAAAGAGTCACAATGTATATTCATTTATATTGATTGTATTATTCATTGCTCATGACTATTGGATGTCATACTTAGATGCCTATAAATATGGCTTTGTACATGACATACAACACATATAAAAGTGAATAGAATTCCTCTCAAACTTTCTCATTTCTCTCAAAGTTTCCCTTCTCTTATCTATTTACCTTTAATTTACAACAAATGCTAAATTATAAAATTTACTTGAACTTTAGGGTAATTGCACCTGACATCTTTGACATTTTCAATTTTAAATTCAATCCTTTTTTTTATTATGGACCCTTGTGGCTATCTTTCTAATAGGGATTGTCACGTCACATCAATAAAAAACCTCACATCATATGTGGCGTCCTACTTGTATCTGAATACTTTTTTTAGAAATTATATTATTTTTGTGGCATTCTACTGACAATATTATTTTTACTTAAATATTGCTCACAACAGTAGTTTTAAGTCTTAATTTATCAAATGATAACAATAATGAAAACAACAGGCTTGTTTGGCGGAGCATTAATAAAAGCCAAATGCACGTTCAACAGTGTTTTTTCGCACCTCGGCTTGCATAAAAATACTTCTCTACCGTGTTCTCAAACGGGCCCAATATCAACTAATTTCACTGAGAGTAAGGGTGGAACAAATCAAGTAACCTATCAAAGACCCTTGGCTTGTCCATGAAAAATGTCAAGCAAAGACATATTTAAAAGCTTAAATGTATGAATAGGTCATGCGTGTTTTTATAAATCTGGCATGTAAACATGCAGGCTTGACTTATTAAAAATACAAAATTATATTTTATATATAAATTTATATTATTGTAATGCTTATTTTTATTCTTATATTATAATTTGAAGATGTAATTGAACTCATATCATATATAAATTTAGATTATTTTTTGTTATTTTATTTTAAATAGTTTAGATTGATTTATATGATTTAAGTTGTTTAAATCCAATCTATTTTGATATGTTGCCTAATAAATTATCTTTTAAAATCCAAGCTTTTTAATAGGCATCAGACCACCCTTGTACATGAAAAAAATAAACAAAGAAAGCTTGTATCAAGCTATAGGCTAAACTCATACAGAGCTCATATAAAACAGGTTAGACCTAATTATGATGAATCTGACCCATTTTTACTTCTAACTAAGAGCCATTATTTCGTTTAACAAAAAAATAATTTTAAAGTAATTCATATAGAATTCATGGAAATCAAGTCATGGAGAGACCATTTTAAAATTCTCATATTTGATTGATATACATATCCTTCCTCCTTTTCTTAAAAGCAAGACTTAATATTCAAACCCTAAAACAATACACAAAAGCAAAGCATCATGTCATTGGGTAGGTTGACTACATGAATCTTATGATACCATTACACTCTATCAAATACAAGATTTTTGGATAGATTATTAATTAAAAGACCTCTCTAGAACCTCATTAAATGTGTACTTTTAGTTTTCATCTGCATCTTCTCATAGGGCTCAATACTACTTGATCAACCATCTTAATTGATGCATCTAACTTTCTCTGAGCATATATGAACCACCTCAAACAATTTGATATCATTTTCTCCTCAATATATGCCACTCCAACTCATTTGGGTACATGATCAATATGAATATTATCATTTCTCGTGCGACCACACATTTATGTCAATATTCCCATCTCAGATACCCCCAATTTATACTTAGATTGTTCCTTTAAAGCCCAACATTCACTACCATATATAATTACAATAAAATTTTTTTTAACCTTATTGGGTACATTTCTATCACAAATAATTATAGTAGCTTTTCTCCATTTACACCACTTAGCTTAAATTTTATAACTAATATTACGATCAACTTCACCATCTTTTTATATAATAGATCACAAATACATAAACTCGTCGCTTGTGGAATAATTCAATCTTAAAATCATTTTTGACTTTTTTATCAAAATTGTACTGCATATATTCTATCTTACTCATAAACTAAAACCCTTTGACTTCAAATTATTTTTCTATATCTCAAGTTTAAAGTTAAATTCTCTAAGGTTAAACCACAAGAACTATATCATTAGGAAAAGGTATGCACTTATAGGTAGGGCAAAGCAACGGAGGGACGGCCTGGCCTAATGATCAACCCGTTGGCCGCTCGTTTATTGGTTCACGGATTTGGGTCTGGGCCCATAAATAGCCTATCTTAAACGGGCTGCTTGAAAGAGGTCGGCCGGGTT
Organism: Vachellia pachyceras; assembly: GCA_025593235.1. Taxonomy (NCBI): domain Eukaryota; kingdom Viridiplantae; phylum Streptophyta; class Magnoliopsida; order Fabales; family Fabaceae; genus Vachellia; species Vachellia pachyceras. Next base: position 7,471 of record JANTPZ010091497.1, read on the forward strand.
AAACGGGCTGCTCATTTAATTTTTTTTTTGTATTCATCAGCTTCAGCACGAACGCATCATGCAAAATACTAGAGACATTCCATCTCTGATTGAAACTCTGAAATATAGACAAACCTTGAAATATACACTCCAGCACGCATCACAATATGGCAGTCGCAGGGTCAAAATCAAAGATGGAATCATAGATGCACTAACCTGATGAAGAAACTAGGGTAGTCATCGGCGAGGGATGGAATCAGAGAGGAAAGAGATCTATGAAGGGACGAAATCGCCGATCTGTGCAGAGACTAAATTAGGGAAGGTCCTTCATGTTTCTCGATCTGTGCTAGGGATGGAATTGCTGACCTCATGATGGAAATCCTCAAAGTCATCGGTGAGCTTGAGGAAGGAGAAGGTGGAGCACTAGCAATGACAACAGCTTCTCGCACGATGAAGGAGTGAAGCATTGAGGCATTGGCGATGAAGGAAAGCACTGGCAACGAGTACGGCTTCTCGCACAACAAATGCGATCAAAGGCAGGAGTCGAAGCTTTAAGCCTCGAGGCGAGGGGACGACGATTGAGGGCACAGCTGCACAAGTTGGAACTCTGCCTTTAGCCTCTGGGTCTGGTACTCTGGGTGTTAGCTGTGCCTGTGCGTGTTGGGGACTTGGGGTTAATGGTTATTGAAAAAAATAGGTGTAAGGCAGATGTTGATAAATGATAAATGGGTGTAGGGTTAATGGAATCTAACCCTCAACCTGTGCAATTTGTAATGCGCCTTTGCCAAATAAACTAAAGAAACTTGTAGTACTTAAATGAAAAGCTAAATATATATATAAATAAATATATAAATAACATATATAAATATAAACAGGTGGGTACAGGTAGCCCTAGGGCATGCCTGTAGCCTGCTCGTTTAAGCCGCCCATTCCAGGCTGCTTTTCGGGTGGGGCCAAATAGGCTACAAGCACATTGGGCCCAGACGGGTCCATCGGGTTTCGGGCCACTTACTCAGCCCTACTTATAGGTCTGTTCTTTGATAAGGCAAGCTAGAATTTATATAACTAGGTTAAAAAAATATGGGTTCAAAATTGATAAAACTTAACTATTTTACCTTTATTAAAGAATTGTACTTCAAATATGCATTTATTATCTGTCACTTCCTCTTTTATTTGATTTTCAAATATACATTCATTATCTCTCCCCATATCTTAGGTTTAGAATTAATCTCCTCTTTTTATTCAACCATAAGAACTGTATTATTAGCAAACAAATATGCACTTAGGAATTATTTATTTGATAAGTTTAGTTAGAACTATTAGAGTTGGGCTAAATAAATAAAGGCTCAAAAATTGATTAAATTTAGCTATTTTGCCCTTTATTGAAGAATGTGATTTTCAAATATGCATTTATTATCTACCAACCTTTCTCTAATATAAAAATGGAAAACAATACCACATTTGATCTTTAATATAAAAGTCATTTCAATTTTTTTGAAGATTAAAGAAGTTAAGTATACTTAGGTGCAAAGTTACTAATAAACTTTTATCATATGCAAAGATCTAAGAGAAAAAAAATGACAACCATTAAAATTACTTGACGTCCTTTAGTTTTGTGGTGGGATTCATTGTTTTATTCTTCTAAAAAGTAATGGATATTACAAAAAACGTATATGTTTTTGGTGCACATTGGGTATAAATTCATGGGTATTTTTACACCTTCATCCTAAAGTATTTATATCAACTATTTTTGTCCAAACTAATTTGCATAAATTATAAATTGATATATAATTTAATGATATGTACGGATAAAATTTTTAAGTAATGTATTTAACTTCCTTAATTTTCTTAAAAAAGTTGACTGGTATTATATGAAAGACCGGAAATAGTAATTAATATCAACATCATATATTTTGAATCAAAATGTCATTATAGAATCTTTATATTTTGGAGCCAATGGTGTGGCAAAATAAGAATATTGTATTCTTTACCTTATCATCCATAAGTGAAATCACACACACACACACACACACGAGGTAGGATTGGTTGGCTTCTAAGATAGCAAAGCCAAATTGGTGGAGTCTAAATGTGTTTAATTTTCTCTTAAGCAAAACACCTGCATTAAACAAAAAGCTCTCTCCAGTTCTCACATTTGCATAACTAATTATTTAAATATTTTTATGTTTAATTTTATTTGTCTTGCACTCCACTCCATCTCTGCATATTCTTTTTCTCCATAAATTACTTTTGTTTTACTACCAATTAAATTGTCACAAGTTTGATGATTTCTCTCATAGTTAGAATAATGAATATAAAATTAATCCAATAGGCTTTAATCTCAGTTCAAAGAAGTTATTTGATTCAAAAGAGTTATAATCGATCGCTTAATTAGCATGAATAATTAAAGATTTATAAATAAAGATTTTTTTTAAAAAAATGCATATCATCTAGAGGATTAGAGAAAAATAAAAAGGTGGAAGTATCTTATGTGGCAAAGAGAAAATAAAAAAGGTACTTGATTATCTCGGCATCGTTGGACTATGTCGACAGAGGATTTTGGACAACCTTGTTCTTGGTAATCTTCTTCAGTATTTCTTACAATTTAGTAATTGAATTTTATTCTTTGTACAATTTGGTGAATGTGAGCTCCTCTTCCATTTGCTATTTATTCTTCTCCAATATTGGCTCTTCAACTTAGCATATTTAATCAATGAACTGTCAAATTTAACCAAAATAAGGGTTGGGGTGATGTCACTACGATTTTAAAACTTCTAGATAACATTAAAAAAAACAATTTTCTCATACCCAACACTCCTAAATGAAAATTTTCAGAACAAATTATTATATTGCATCTTAATTCAAATTAAAAAGATGATGTGAATGATATGTAGACATGCAAACACAATATATTTATAATACTAACATTCATATTTAACTTGGATAACAACCACTTAGAAGCTTTTGGGGTGACATTAAAAAAATTCTGAACACTCTACACTGTTAAGAGAAAACTTCCCCAGCAAATTTGAGCTGTGATGTATAATAAAAGTAACAATATATTTAATTAATTAATTGGATTGAGTGTTAAACCATCGTATACATTCAAATTCGAGCAGTGTTGGTGAAAAAGTTATATTAAAAAAACTTTTCTCTTATTCAAACCGGCTTAATTAAAATGCCATCTAACTGAAGGCGTTGAGTACTAGATAGTGTGTGAAAAGGGTAGTGAACTTTATGTCATATAGGTAAATAGTCTTCCTATTTAACTTTTGAAATTTTACGGCTAACCTTCACTTATTTTTGCATTTATATGGATGGCTCTCAAACTAATAGTTTTGTTCATTATTTAATCATATGCAAAAAAACATAAAGTTTAAGAGTTTATCTGTATCATATAACGCAAAGTTTAAAATGGTCATATGCATACAAAAATAAAACTCAAGAAGATATAAAATTGATTTGTTTAGATTATCTACATAGATATTTAAAAATTTAGGGAAGTTTATTGTAAGGTTTTAAAGGTTAAAGAGTTTATTTATATATAACAAAATTTTAAGAAGATTTGTAATGATAAAAGATCTTCAGGAAGAAGAGGCGGAGCAATATAATATTGATTCATTAATTCCATGAGTATAGTATACTGTATATAGTTGGCCAAAAAAATAATATAGAGGGTAAAAATTTATTTATTTTTATTTCATAATTCATTTTCAACAATATTTTATAGATGAATTCTGGTATGAAAGAATAATAATTTTTAATACAAAGTCAATGGATAGCAACTTTCTTTCTTTGTCCAATTTTTTTGGGCCAATGGTCAAATTTCAAGAGAGTGAATATATGTATATTATTTTCTGTGCACGCACGTGTTTGTTTTATTAATTTGATCAATTACCATGTTAGTATTTAATTAGTAATTAGCTGAAATTTTCATACAGGATTTTGATCACTTGACTGATGATGATTGATGGTAACTATAAATGGAAAAAATTTGTACCATTTAATCTATTTGGAATTGATTTATTAAGAAAAGGGAAAATCCTTATAAAAGACATTTGAATTACTTCACAATTTGTGCCATTAAACTTCACAAATCTTTAATCAAGTTGTCTGCCGCAATTAGAGATTTAAAAATTGAGTTAAATTACTACTGTACCCTTAGTTATTAAAATATTAATATTATTTTCTCATAATAATTAGGAAGCCGCAAGGAGATTTGCCACTATATATGAAATGGGAAGCCGCAAGGAGATTTGCCTCAGTCTCAAAACCCTTATTGTTCGCTTCAATCTCAAAAGGAGCAAGGAGATTTGCAAATTCAAATTGACAGCGTATTCAAATTCACAAAGGTATAGAGGTTCACAATTGAAGTGAGTAAAAAATTTTTGATGAACATAAGCGGTTTAAAATTGTGCAATATGTGATGTTTTGTTGTGGTATTAATCTTGTTAGGGTACTTGCAACAATGAAATTGAAGTGCTGGTACCTTCACCTCTCCTCTCTTTTCTTAGTGCTCTAAGTGTTTTATCTATTTCTTTATCCAATGGAACAATTTCTTGTTCTTTAAATCTGGTCATACACACTCAGAACAGTAACAGAACATAATAAGGTGCCCACAGAAAACAGTAATTTAATTTTTTTTTTGTCAAGTTTTTTTAAATCTAAAAAGGAAAAGCAAAAGAAACAAAACAAAACAAAAAAACAATACCTCGGTCAATTTGATAATTGACACTCAATTAACTAGCAACTCAAGGCTCCCCGGCAACGGTGCCAATTTGATAAAGCCTTGTTGTGGGGCTTTCAAACAAAACTAAGCTAGAATGCAATATAATGGCACTAACCTAGGTCGATCTCTACGTGGAACCTATATTAAATTACTAATACTCAAGCGCAAATAACAAATTAACTAAGAAGTATCAAATGTTTTTTTACCTAATTAAACTAAATAGGTGAATTTAAATTCTATAAAGTGAATGTCCTAGGTGATTGAATCCACTAACCTTCCTTGTCCAATTTTAATATTGAGCTCTCTTTTTAACTAAGCAAAAAGACTGGCAAGGACCCTTACTAATCAATATTCCTAACCTTTTAAAATAATCTAAACCTAGACTCAATTAATCAATTAGGAATATTTTTAGTGCTTAGCTCGTGTTAAATTTATAAAAGATCCTCTTTACATCCAATTAATTCCTAGAACCCTAGCAAATCAATTGAATTCAAGAAATAAAGGAAAGCAATTGAATAACAAAAGAGCTATAGTCTAATCACAATCCAAAGTACCAATCTAACACAAGTATCACAATCCAAATTACTTAACCGATAATAATCCTCTTTCATACATACAAATCATAACATCTAGCAACCTAGAATTACAAATTGCACATATAAAAAATTGGAAAGTGAAATTAAAATCTAGAGAACTCCCTTAATTGCTTAAGGACTCCGGTTAGTATTATCATCACCGTTGGACAACAAATTTAGCCATTCATGGTTGAGAAATTCAGTCCACCGAACATATTAATCTCCATATGAAGCTGGGTGTGGTCTGTGAATGAATGAGAGTGGTGGCTGTGTCTAGCAGAGGGGAATGGTGTGATGGGAATGAATGAGAGTCTGGAACAGTGGAGCAAACGAAGCTCGGAGTCTGAATGGATTAATTGGGCGGCAGCTTTTAACGGAGAAAAGAATCCCCGAAGCTGTTGTATGAATGGAAATGGTTTGGGGAATAGAATTAGGTGGCTGTCAGCTTGGATGTGTGTCTCTAGTGTCGATGGATGAATGAACAGCGATCCGAAATTGCTCCAGGTGGTGTGGCGGCGTGTTAATGAATGGAATGTTTGAAGCTTCTAGGCGGCGTGATAATGGAGCTTCAAGGCGAGTTGAATGGATGAGGGAATATTGTCGATTGAAACTCCAGGAGGCGCTGAGGGTTCGGTTGTACAGTGCGGTGTGATGGAATGAATTATTCGGAGTCCCTCCGTGGTGGCGTGTTTTCCCTTCAATCTGGAGCAGTGGCGGCGTTAATGAAAGAAAAAAAAATGAGAGTCCCCACTCGTCCGTGAAGGCCTCCTTGTGTGCGAGAATATGGCCCGAAATATGTGTGTTCTAATAAATGAAAGGAATCTTCCCCCTTGGTTGTAGGCTCCCTGGAATAAATGAGGAGATTGGATAATTGTGAATGGATTGGAATGGATGATTCAATCCACCGCTAATGAATGAGGGCACAGCAAAAATATGAAGTAGCCACTGGATAAATTGGAAGGAATGGATTTGTGGTATATGGGCTGTGGAACATTTGGCCCAATGAATAAATGGATCAAAAATGAATGGTTGGATGATGAATGTGTCTCCTCTTTCTTTTCTTTTCTTTTTAATCTGCACAAACACAAAAAAACTAATAAAATCCAATAGATATTCAAAACTCTTTAAAAAAATGATATAATTGCCCTCTTACATAATAATTATTTAATTAAACACAGTTAAGCCAATAACGAGTAATAATAGACTAAGTTTAGGTACTAAAAGTATATAAAATATTGAGGTCTATCAGAGAATCTGCTAGAAGTGAGGAAATAAAATTACTTTTTTATTTTTTAATAATTAAGGGGTACAATAGTAATTTAAACCAATTTCTAAATTCTTAATTGTGTTAGATAACCTGATTAAAGATTTGTGAAGTTTAGCGACCCAAATTAAAATTTGAGCAATTCAAATGTCTTTTATTAAGATTTCCCTTAACAAAATCAATTTTTTAGTATAATAGGATTCAATCTTCTCCACATTAATTGTTTTCCATATTCATTAATCATGACAATTAATGAGTGTATGGAACTAGTGGAGAAAATTGGAAACTAAGAAATGCCAACATCACACAAACTAATTAATAACTGTTATAAAAGTAAGAGCTTTCAATATAAGAGAAGAGAAGTGAAGATATGAGAGCAATACACATTTAGTTTTTCTCTATTCCATTCATCAAGTACAAGACCCTATTTATAGGCTCTGAGAATGACTTCCAAGGGTCATAACAATTAATAATGCAATTAATACAGATATTAATTGTGACTCAACTCTTTAGTTTTTCAGTAACAATTTATGTACAGCATTAATGATGAAGAAGGTCAAGAGTCAATGGGCATCCACATAATTAATATATTTATAACACTCCCCCTTGGATGTCCATTATGAATGTACCTCATTAAAAACTTTAACTAGGAAAAACCCAGTGGGACAAAAACGTAGCTAAAGAAAAGAGTACACCATTCATTGATACACTGTCCAGAGCTGCCTCATTAAAAACCTTTCTAGAAAAACCCAGTGGGAAAAAACCTAGAAAAGGGGAAAAGAGTACAGCGTGTATCGACTTCCCCTCATGATGACATCACTTGAGATCTCTAAGTTTGCGAAGACCGATGCCATGGACAAGCTATTGAAAGATTGCACCTGAAAGAGATTTAGTGAATAAATCCGCAAGATTCTCATTAGAACTGATATGTTGGATATCAATTCCACCATCCCTTTGAAGATCACGAGTAAAGAAATATGCTTTGTTCGATCATCCTTGATGTACCCTTCCTTTAGTTGGGCAATACATGCATCATTATCCTCATATAGGATCGTCGGGATCATTTTTCCTGAAGATAAACCACAAGTTGTGTGTATGTGATGTATCATTGATCTCAACCACACACATTCTCGACTTGCTTCATGGATTGCTAGAATTTCAGCATGGTTAGATGATGTAGCTGATATAGACTGCTTTATAGATCGCCATGAAATAGCTACACCTCCACATGTAAACAGATAGCCAGTTTGTGATTTACCATCATGTGGATTAGACAAAAATCCAGCATCTCCATAACCAATCATTTCGTGCTTGGATTTATTTGAGTAGAATATCCCCATGTCCATAGTACCTCTGAGATAACGGAGAATATGTTTAACTCTGTTCCAATGTCTTCGTGTTGGTGAAGAACTATATCTTACTAACAAATTAACAGCAAATGATATATCAGGACGTGTGTGATTAGCAAGATACATTAGTGCTCCTATAGCACTAAGATATGGTACTTCTGGACCAAGTAGTTCTTCATCACCTTCTTCACTAATTACTTGAGGTTTGAATGGGTCTTTATCAGGTTGCAAAGACCTCACAACATTGGAGTACATAATGGATAAGATTTATCCATATAAAAACGTTCTAGGATCTTTTTGTATAAGTTTCTTGATATACAACGATCCCATCTTTTATGTACTCAATCTGTAATGCAAGATAGAATTTGGTTCTTCCTAAATCTTTCATTTCAAATTCTTTCTTCAAACAATTAATCGCCTTTGGTAACCCTTCAGGAGTTCCAATGATGTTGATATCATCAACATAAACAGCAATGATGACAAACCCACATCTAGATTTTTTAATAAAGATGCATGGGCATATTGGATCATTTATATATCCTTCTTTCAACAAATATTCATGAAGACGATTATACCACATGCGCCCTGATTGCTTCAGGCCATACAGGGACTTATTCAACTTGATTGAGTATTGTTCTCGAGACCTATAATTCAATATTTCTGACTCTTTAATTCCTTCAGGGATTTGTGCTTCTGGTACTTTTAGTCCTTCAGGGATTTTCATATAAATATAATTGTCAAGTGAGCCATATAAATAGGCAGTCACAACATCCATTAGATGTAAATCAAGCCCTTCATGTAAAGCCAGGCCAATCAAATAATGAAAAGTAGTTTCATCCACTACAGGTGAATACGTTTCTTCATAATCGATACTAGGCCTTTGTGTAAAGCCTTGGGCTACAAGACGTGCCTTGTATCTTACAATTTCACCCTTTTCATTTCGTTTCCTCACGAAAACCCATTTATATTCAACAGGCTTTACATCTTTTGGTGTAAGGACTACAGGTCCAAACACTTTTCGTTTTTCCAATGATTTTAATTCTGCTTTAATGACATCTTTCCATAAGAGCCAATCTTTTCTCTGTTGGCATTCACTAATGGATTTTGGCTCATGATCTCATCATTATTCATTACATCATATGCTACATTATGAGCAAAGATGTCGTCAACGTTGACTTCATTTTGGTCCCAAAGGATTCCATTCATAACATAATTTATTGAGATCTCATTATTTTTAGGTACCTGTGTATCTTCTGGGACTACCTCATTCTTTTCTGGAGATGACTCTTTTGGAGCTATTATCTTTTCATATCCTCGATTTGACCATTTATATTTTTAGCTCCTTTTCTTTTTCGAGGATTTTTATCTTTGGAACCGATTGGTCTTCCACGCTTCAGGCGTGATTTGGACTCATTCATAATAGGTTGCCCTTCAGGGACATCAATTCTGATAGGAGCATTGGCAGCTGGGACATGTGACTTTGTTACTCTTTTAGGGTCAGTAAACGCTTCTGGCATTTGATTAGCTAAATTCTGTAAATGAATTATCCTTTGAACTTCCAGTTCACATTGTTTTGTCTGAGGATCAAAATGAACCAATGATAATTCATTCCAGCTAATCTCGTGACTCAACTGCTTATTTTCTCCCCCTAATGCTGGGAATGTTGATTCATCAAAATGACAATCAGCAAATCTGGCAGTAAATAAATCTCCTGTAGATCGTTCTAAATATTTTATTATTGAAGGAGATTCATACCCAACATAAATTCCCATCCTTCTTTGGGGACTCAATTTTGTGCGTTGTGATGGTGCTACTGGCACATATACAGCACACCCAATGATCCTTACATGGGAAATATCAGGTTTTTGACCAAAAACCATTTGTGATGGGGAAACTTTTAGATAACTTGTTGGCCTAATGAGAATCAACATCGCTGCATGCAAAATGGCATGGCCCCAAGCAGAAATCGGGAGATTAGATCTCATAAGTAAAGGTCTTGCAATTAATTGCAGTCGTTTAATCAATGATTCTGCAAGTCCATTTTGTGTATGAATATGAGCTACAGGATGTTCAACGTCAATTCCAAGGGACATACAATATTCATTAAAAGATTGCGAAGTAAATTCACCAGTATTATCAAGACGTATTTTCTTGATAGGATAATCAGGGTAATGTGCTCTTAATCTAATCAATTGAGCAAGTAATCTCGCAAACGCCAGGTTGCGAGAAG
>JANTPZ010091499.1:0-16798 GCA_025593235.1 Vachellia pachyceras
AATTATTGGAGATATTTTTTTAAGTCATATCAATGAAGAATCAAAATTAAAATATTACTCACATCAATGTATTTTTGTATCCAGAACTGAGTGTTACTGAAGTAATCTGGTTGTCCTGTAAATCCACAAGCTGTAATTGAGGGCTAATGCTATCGCCCATGTCCAAAGTGTTGTTCAATGCATTGTGCTTTAACTTCCTGAGAATAATTGGAAATAATAATAATAATAATAATAATAATAATAAGCACAACTAATTATCCAGAAACTACCATTCCAGTATGCTTGTCTAGGGTTCAACCCAAGTTTAAATTTGGAACTTACACTTGCTGTATTTGGGGACTGCTGAAGAGTTTTGATGGCAAAGAACCTTCAAGTGATCCAAACTCCATAATTCTAATAGTTTACCAAAAAAGTCCATATTAGATCAATGCTTTTTTTTAAAAAAAACTCTAAATGAATGAATTAAGGGTATTTTTTTATACAAAATGAAAATGGAAAAGGGAATGTGAATGAAAAAAAAAAAATCTCTTTCATAAAGATGGGGAAAGCTCTGTTTTATTTTAAGAAAGAAATTTTTGTTTCTACCAAATACAGTAAAATACCTTCTCTTACCTTTTCAGTTTCCTCCATGCTTCTTTTTTCATATTTCAAAAAGGTGTTTGGTTAAAATTCATATGATAATATTGGGTTAAGGTCCATTTTTGCTTCAAAAGTTTTTGTTTAAGAATGTTCAACACCTGAAAGTTTTCATTGAATGTAATGTTGTACTAGAAGTTTTAAATATTAGCAATATCACTTATGAAGTATAAAAATATAGCAATGTCACCCGTTAGTTGACCCAAAGTTAATGGTCAAAATTATATTTGTTAATGAGGTGGGACAAAATTGCTACTTTTTTAACCTTCTAGGACGATACTGCACCCAAAAAAAACTTCCGGTGCTGAATGCTCGTAAGCGAAAACTTTCAAAGTAAAAAAAGACTTTAACCCTAATAATATTAGTATGGTTATAAGGGTAAATAAAATAAAAATATTAAATTGAATACTACTTCCAGTCAGAGCTATGTATACTTAACTTACACAAGGTATATTACTATAAGGCATATTATGAGAAGACTTACAAAGTTGTAAGTGATGGTAAAGTTTGGAACCATGTTGGAGGTTGAGAAGGATCAAAAGCATTGTTACTCAGATCCCTGTCATGATCAACATTATAAATTTAAATTAATTTTAAAGAAATTGAACTAGCAAATTGTTTTTATTATTACTACTACTTACACGTAATTGAGGGTATCCATTTGAGACAAATCTAGTAATGAACCTGTCAATTTATTATGTGCCAGATTCCTGAAAGAGAATAATACATACACAAGTTCATCCCCGTTACAAGAAGATGATCACATAAAATTGGAAAATTGGTTTCTGCACTTAAATTTAGTTCTTAAGCTTCTACTTACAAAATGATAGAAAATAAAAAGGGTTAATTCAATCTTTAATCTCTCAAATTTGTCATCATTTTAGTTTTGGTCTCTTAACTTTTAAACCAGTAGTTTTGATCCTTCAAATTTTATTTTATTTAAAATAATTAGTGATTTTGATATTTCAATTTTCATTTCATTTAAAAATTTGGACCATTTTACCCTTTGAGGGTTCAAAACCACTTAGTTTGAAACCTAAGAAACCAAAACAAAAATAAGGACAAACTTGAGAAATCAAATATTGTTTTAACCTAAAATAGAAATTGGGAGAAATACACACAAAAATGAAGATAAAAATATGGGAATCCCATAATAATCATTTCAAAATATTGAATTCTTATATCATGCATAGGAACTATTTTGGAATCAAGTTTTTTGGGTTAATATCATTATTAATCTTTATAGTTTGATCAAATTTTAGTTTTTGTCTATGTAGTTTTAAACTATTGTTTTGGTCCCTATATTTTCATAAATATCTTATCTATGTTCAAATATATAAATCAAAACAAAACTCATTAAAAGTGCAGGTATTAGTCGTTAAATCTCAACCAAATTTTTGTGTAGATATAGGGACTGAAATCAACAATTTGAAAATTCAAAAATGAAAACTAAAATTCAATCAAACCATAACAACTAATAATGATATTAACCCTGAATTTTTTTATAAAATACCGTAATTACCCTTAGAAAATTAGTTGTCATTGTTTAAGCTATGTGTGTCAAATTATATTTTAATTTAAGTTATATATATATATGTTATAGTAAAATACAACAAAAGTAAATTTAAATTGATCATAAAGATAAGTACCCACAATTCATTGAGGTTCGTTAGGTTGTTGAGATTTGACGGGACTTCTCCAGTCAAAAAATTTCTATCAAGCCGACTGTCATAAAGCCCCAAAAAAAAAGTAAAAATAATTAAGAAGAGATAATAAATATGAAAAAAATATTGTAATTATAAAAGCAGAGTGATAATAAGGAATCAAAGAGATTACTTACAGAACTTCAAGTGTTTGAACTAATCCTAATGTTGATGGAATTGTGCCTGTTAAACGATTCCCATCAAACAACCTGTTCCATTGCAAGACAGATATTATTATTTAATCAACTTGTCTGAATATCGAAATGAATATAGAAATTCTATATTTTTTATTAAAAAAATATTAATTATTAATATTAAATAATATTCTAAATAATATTACAGTCACAATATTTTTTATTTCAATAATTTCGTATATATTACAATAAGAAATTTAAAATATAAGAATAAGATATAATAAAATCTAGACGGCCCTCTGCATGCATGGCAAGTTTAAAATGACATGTTTCTCACCACATTATATATATATATATATAATTTTTTATATGTAGAAGATTTTATTATGGAATTCATTTGCTTCTCTCATCAACTTTGTGTATTCTCTCCATCTCTTTGACTATATAGAATTTAGTTCCATTTTCTATTAATAATAAACTATTCAGTGAACATGTGAAAGACATTTAAATAAGGAGTTTCACTTTTTTATTTTTGGGTTAAATCTTTTAGAACTTACACATGGATGAGTACCATCTGAGAGCTGAAAAGGTTTGGTGGAATGGGACCTGAAAGCTGGTTCTTATTGAAATGGCTGCATAAATATCACACATGAAAAATAAATCAATATACATACAAGTCTTTTCCCATCCAAATGAATAAAAAAAAAAGAACCCCAATCTTGATACAAAGAGGTAATAGACTGTTGTTAGAAATATTAATGAAGTTAAATATATCATCTAAGAGTATTTACATTTATTGTTTTTATCTAAATTAATTTTCCTAACTTACAAACTGATATAATTAAATTATATACATCAATAAATATTTTTAGGAAAATTTAATCTTTAACTCCTCAAATTCTTAAACCCTGGTGTAATTCAGTCCGTGAACTTTGATTTGATGCAACTCAGCCCTTGTAGTTTTGATTCAGTTATAATTCAGTCCTTGTACTTTGACTCACTGCAACTCAATCTATATAATTTTAACCATTTTATAATTTAGTCCCCATATTTTAGAAAATAAAGCATATATAATAAAATGCTTGGAATTAAATTATAAAATAATTAAGATTATAGAGACTGGGTTGCACCAAAACAAAGTTCGAGGACTAGATGATAATTTGGTTAACAATTGAGGAATCAAAAGACTAATTTTCACATATTTTTAAGTAGTATATTTAGTTTTCTTAATATTCCCAACATATAAATCAAATGATTTTTATATTCAGGACAATGAGTACATGTTATAATTCAGAAATAAAAATGAAGTACTCACAAGTGCTTGGCCTTTAGAAGCATGTCTAATCCAGGAGATGTGGGAGTGGACACAGGGATTGAGCCTGTTATTTGATTGTCTGCTAAGTCCAACCAATATAATTTTGAAAGATTTCCCAATGAAGCAGGTATTTCTCCAGACAAGTTATTTGAATTTAATGCCCTGATCAAGCAATAAAACCAGCTAAAATTACATCTTTAATCCACAAACTTTATACCGTATTTCAATTAGGCCCCTTGCTTTGATAAAATACTCCCTCCTGCTCTTAGCAATAGAATTGGATTAAGAAAAGATAACTGCAGAGAATCGGGACCCTAGGAGTTAGTTCTTACAGGAAAGATAGTTCTGAGAGATTCCCCAATTCATTTGGGATTTTACCACTGAAGCCGCAACCAGCCAAAATCCTAATAGTAAAACGCAAGTGAATGAAGAAACATCATCATGAATATATATATATATATTATGCAAATGAAGGATTAAAACGACGTCGTGAACGTCTTAACTAATTATTAAACTTACAGTATATTTAGATTGCTTAGGTCTCCTAACTGTGGAGACAGAGGACCCTTCAAACCTCTGTTAAACGATAAGTCCCTGTTCATCAATTATAATCATCAATCATCCATGTTAGTGTCCAACATTAATTAAAGGCATGTTTGTGTGAGAGTTAATAAGAATGTTTATATAAGTTAAAACAAAACTTATCTCACATATCTACTTTGTAGACCGTAAATCACTTTTCGAAAATATATTCCACTACTAATTCAAACATGCCCAAAACATTTAATTTAAGGGTTAAGATGTTATTTTAAAAATGGAGTTTTTCATCATAAGCGTATAACAATTAAGTTTTGAAAAGTGTTAAAGTAGATAAATCTTTTAAAAATGGTGTAATTTTAGCAATTTTGTTGACATGGCCCAATTGCAAGTCTCATTTTTCTAACATGAGACCCACTTATTATCCCTCCAGTTTTATATCGGACGTCTTGGGCCAATTTAAAGGAATTATTAAAATCATAACGTTTTAAAAATCCCTATAATTTTACACTCTTCAAAACATAATTGTTTCATATGCTCCTAAAAAAACTTTGTTATTAAAATTATACGTTAACCGCTAATTTGATCAACTATGTTGTGTGTTAATGATGAGGTACTTACAAGGATCTCAATTCAGTGAGACCTCCAATGTCTCCACTTAGTCTGCCTTGCAGGCCCATGGTTGACAATCCCCTGTAATTCCATTCCAATGAAACCAGTGAACAAAAAAAATCACCTTAAGGCCATGTTTGGATGGAGGGAAAAAGGTATTGAAAAAAAAATAGAAGGAATGAATAGTATGAACTGAGAGGGAAAAATTCCAAAAATAATACTCAATCGGATCTTTTCTTAATATTAGAGCTTGTTGAGGGTTAGATTTTAGTCATATATATAATACTTCAAGTCATTTTGTCATTCAACTCCATAATTATTTTCCTAAAACAATCCCTATTGACTGTACATATCAAAATGTTTCAATCCAAGGGTGATCGCAACAAAAGATAATATTTGAGAAAAATTAATACATATTTGTTACAAATAATTAACATAACCCATTTTCTTAATTTACCCAAATTATTTATCTATCTTTTATATTAAAGAAACTAATAAAATTTACTATTTTTAGAACTAAGGGTAAAAGCAATATATATATATATATATAATATTACAGTGAAGTGATTCTGGATCTGTTGCAAGTGACTCCTTCCCAGGGTGCTCCACAGGGATCATCTGATTTATCCCAACTAGGTGGTGTGTTCTCCCACACATCCTTTAAAGATCTTAATACAGCAACTGCACACACATATATAATCAATAAATAATTAATAAATAACAATTTAATATAATTGATTATTTTACAAGTTTCAATAATTGAATCTAATAAGATCCCCTGAAAATGAATTAACGTAATTAATATAATTAACCAGTTCTACTCAGTTACGGTTTAATTTCTTGATACCAAGTTCATAGAATTCAAAAATAAACATCAGATAATGAAGGCTTTATGACCCAAAAAAAAAAAGATCAACATAGTTTCTAAGAAAAAAAATCATACTTCTAAGATTTCAAGCGACTTAGCCCCAGATTTTTTTGAAGACTTTATCTCATTCAATGATATTCCATCGTATTCATAGTATAAAATTAGCTTCAATAAAAGAATTCAACTATAAAATGGATATTATGTCAAGGATCTCGGGAAAAAAGAACAGGGACTTGAATAGAAAAAAGAACAGTCACACCTCATTGAATTAAACGTACTCAGATGATTAAAACATAAAGGAGAAAAGCGAGGGATGAACAATAATATTAATTTACCATCTTGTGGATCAGTGAAAGAGAAGATCAAATGAATCTGAAGCGACAAGAATCCCAGAAGAAAAAGAAACGTTGGGAGTATCATCGCCATGTGTTTGAACCAAACGAATCAGTTTAATGGAGCTGCTGCTTCATGTTTTGTTTGAGAGATAATAGCCAGGAACGACGAAGAGAGAGAAGAACATATCAGAAAAATATAATAAGAACCCACCACTTGGATGTCTGCAGAAAGCAAAAACGAAGACGAAAGAGTATTTATTTCAGACTGACCTTTTCAATTGATTTTGCCTTATCTTAGAAGCTAATCAAACTATTCTGCACTCCACTCATTGCACGAATTGACGTGTTCCCCAATTTTTCACTCCACACTGCTCTTTCGAAAAGTGACAAATACCATGTTTGTTTTGCTGTGCTTTCTGTTATATCTACAGTCCCACATGCCACAGAGTGTGAGTACGTTTGGTTTGGATCAGTGACATAAGCTACTTTTCATATGTGATTTACATTTTACAAAATGTGAGAGAAGTTTTATCTTAACTTACATAAAAGTGATTTACTAACGCTACGACAAACGTCGCCTTATAAGGGTCTAGCTAGATGCCTGTCATCTCCCTGCTGGGATGTCATCATGGGTTTCATATTAGGAAGTCTCAAATGTGTCTGTGTTGTTAATAAACTAAAAGGCTTATGTTAAGTGGTGTGGAGTGGAACCATTAGGGCCTTAAGTCAATGAACTATTTATTCTAATAGATTAATCTTTTAGTGCCTGTTTGGTATCATGGATTTGCAAGGAGCGGAGAGAAAATTTTTCATGGTCTGATTTAATAAAAAAAAAAAAACTATAGAAGTTGGAATAAAATTTTTCTCATTACTACCACCGATCCTTTGTATAACAGTCGGTTAACTTTTTGTAGAGAGAGATTAAGGAAATTAATTAACTATATATTCATCATTTTTCTCCAAACAAATTTACGATACTTATAAACTAATATATAATCTAATAATACACAGAGTCATTTCATAATATTCGTTACAATTAAGGAATTTATTCAACATTTTCAAGGCTCTCATACTGAACACCGGACATGGCAATTTTTATTACTCCTTTATCTTACTCATAAAACCAAACAACCCTTCATGATTGAGCTCTCCGTTTAGGAAGGAATGTGATGATCACATCACTGGCTTTTATGGGCAATATGTGTGAAAATGAATTCATGCGCTATGATGATGGTGTTTGGTAATGAGGAGAGTGTTGGGTTGGTGTGGACATAACCATAACCCACTCACTAATAATTAATAACATAACGCAACATAACGGCTTCCACTATATTGCCATAAAACCACACTGTCTCTCACATATCGCTTTGTCCCTCTTTTAAGTCTCGTTAGTGTCAATAGCTGCAAAATCCAACACTTTGGTTTTCAACTTGGTTGGTGGATTTATTAGTTTTGCTTAGTACCGAATAATATTCTTTCCACATGTTCACATTTTGCCTACATGTATTTCTCATAGATAGGCTAAGCTAAACGTTTCCTGAGCTTGTTTGAAAGTCGGTAGAAAATAATTTTTACAGAGTTCGAGGTAAAATCTAAGTTTTGAAAAATAGATTTTGAGAAAATAGCTTTTACAGATTCTGAGGTAAAACCTAAATTTTAAAAAAGGTGATTGTGAGGGTAGTTATGATGAGAATAGATTTTACAGATTTCAAAGTAAAAGGTAAGTAGGAATGAGAAAAGAGAAAAAAAAGAAAAAAGAGGAAACAGAGAATTTATTATGAGAGATAGTGTGATTTGATAAGAAAATAGTTTTTTTCAAAACCTATGAGTGCTTGGACAAAATCTAGTTTTCAAACGGGCTCCCAAATGGGCCCTGAGTTTGGTTTTATTCCTTTAAATTTTAAAGCGTAATTTTAGTCCTTTTTATCTTAATACGATCAATTTTTCTTTTATGGAAAATGTTAACTTAGCAAATTTTAGGTTTGATTATGCAAATTTAATTATTTAATATAATTTTTTTATATTTTAAAATTTAATCATGTTTTATTATCGTGTTACTGCAAAGTCTCCATTTAAATTTTCTGAATCGGAATTTTTGTTAAATGAAACAAACTATGTTAAGATAAAATGATTAAAAGTATAGCTTTCAAACTTTTAAATAATCAAACTAAAATTCGATGCGTACTTTCTTTAGATATGGTATGTAAGGGCAGGAATATGTCTCGTTTAATAGCTTAGATTTTAGGGAGAATGCCTTAAAAATACCTTCTCACTTCTTCAACCCTAAAAGGGTATCAATAATAATATCGCTAATGACCATACGTGAAAAGGGTAGAAATATGAAATATTGATATTGTTAGTGTATGATTTGATCAAGAGGGGGGTGAATTGGTCACACTTAAAAAATTAAAACGTAAATCACAAAAATTAAAACAAAGTCATCAAGAGTGCAGAGGAATAATAGACACGGCGATTTTATCCAGGTTCGATCATCTCTGACCTACGTTCAGTCCTTAGAGCTTCTCTGAGATTTGCAATCTACTAACAGCAATCAACAGGGCTCACAAGCCTTTACAATCAAGGAGTCATACTCCCCTCACTAAATGCAAGAGAACAAAGACTTTTACTCTCTGTTTTTCCACAATCTCACAACCCAATAATCTCAAGGCATCGTCCTTGAGTTTCTCACCGAATACAAAAATAAATCACAAGTTTAAACTCTCAAAAGAGTAGATATGCTAATCACTGAAGATCATAGAATGATTATGAATGTTTACAGAAGACAAGAGAGCGTATAAGAAAAAGCGTTGTTGATCGTCGTCTTCTTCTGTCTTCAATGCTTCTCTATTTATAGTTGAGCTCAGTCAATGTGTCCATTAGAGAAGATCAAATGTCCGTTACTTTGATTTAATAGCCGTTGTCTATGGTTGGTGTGAGCATTGAATGCGGCAATAAATGTATTCCTTCGGCATCGGCGAAGACTATAAAATTTCTGATTGCTTCTCGTTGTTAGAGATCTTCAGCAGGTGAGACTTTTCCTGTTTCATATGTTAGTGAACTTGCCTTTATGGTGACAGGTAGGTTTCAAAAATCTTTGACAGGAATAAGGAAGGATTTGGTAAAAGTGAAGCTCCGTGTTAGACGCTGTTTGTCAGATAAAGTTATGACTCGAGTTGTAGGAATGCATGACTCAAGTTCTATCTCATAGATTTACAGCTATCTGAAATGTTATGTGATAAAACTTCAAGTTTTCAAAAATGCCTGACTAGAGTTGAGAAAACTTTAATTTGGAAACTCAAGTTCATAATGGAAATTTCATAATGTAGTTCAAAAACTTTTATTTGGGTAAATCGAGTTTAGACTGCAAGTTATGAAATCATATTGTGCAACTTGAGTTTTGAAAAATGTGTAACTCGAGTGGTCATAACTCTAATGTCAAAAACTTCCAGTTTTCAATTTAAGTTTTGTAAAACAGTGATGCAACTTGAGTTATATATTTCTGGAACTCGAGTTATATTGAAGCAAAATCTCCCTCAGAGGTTCAAGGGCACGAAACTTGAGTTTTGTATACCTAGAACTCGAGTTGTCACGACTTGAAGCTGGAAACTCGAGTTGTTGCTAAAAGTTCTGAGTAACTCGAGTTGCTGAAACCCTAAACTCGAGTTTTACTTCATGAGTTTTCCTTGAAAATTGATCTTTAGGCATGCAACTCTAGTTCTAAGAAGGCTGTGACTCAAGTCATCACAACTTGAAGCTGAAAACTCGAGTTGTTGATGAAAGTTCAAAGTAACTCGAGTTGATTAAATACTAAACTCGAGTTTTTGCACATGAAAACCAATTTTTAAAAATTTCCAAACCATTTCCAAATCCTGTCATGTAATCTTTGAATCATAATTTTGTTACTATCAAAACAAGATACCAACAGATATTTAAGGTAAAATATAAAAGTGGGTTGAGGTCATTTTTTATTGCTTGTGATGAGTGTAATACTTGCCTGATGCCAAAGCCAAAGAGATTTGCATTTTTAATGTTTACAGTGTACTCACTATCATAAGGATACTAGTTTTTGGTAATTGTGAAACAACCTCATCCTTAAAAAAAACCCAATCAAAACCTCATTTCCATGGATTCCCAGTTTAATTTCATGAACCGCTATCTCAATTAGAGATAACTCAATACCATTCTAACATCAAATTATACTACCCAAAATTAATTTCCCACGTAGGGAAACAAAGGTTATCAAAATACCCTCAATGAGTGGCTATGCATCATCATCATCATCATCAAAATGATCGAAACAATTTAAAGAATACGCATAGCCTGTATATACAACAATATGTACATCTCATACATTAAAGTCTCAAAACGAATAGGAAGCCTTATAAAAGCTCAATACAATGGGATGAGACATAAAGTCCCGGTAACAAACAAATAGTTCACCAAATATACATGCAGGGTATTTTAAGAGGTAAAGTATAGATAAGTTCATTAAAAGTACATCACCAACAAATATAGCAAAATAGATGATTTGATTCACAATTAAATACCAAACTTAGTAGTATACATTAAACAGAGGATTTTGTAGCTTAACATAATTCCACATGACTCAATCATTATCCAAGTGTCAGTCAATAATATGATATCACATATATATACAATTACCTCCACCAAACTCCTCCTTATATCATCTAATGTGGACTCTAACTTATGATGATAGAAAATTTAACCAGAGTCAATATTATCATTATGAGGCTAATAAATCCCCTTACTAACCGTCCACAACTGGGGCCAAGACTGGAAGGTGCCAAAATGAATCGCCCACAACTGAGTTCAAGACTCATGAGAATTGAACATTCTTAAAGCCACACACAACTGGGTCCAAGACTTAAAATTGACAAATTGAGGAGGTATTTTTAAGGGACTCATCTTTAGATTTTATTTAAAATGTTGATTTTGTCTCGTAATTTAATGATATATATATCCCATGATATACCCCATATTTATTTATGAAAGTATTATTATTTCTATGCATTAGATCTTAATTATTAAATAACTGGGATGCTTTTGAGAAAGTATCACAAATTTCTTGCACATTAATTAAAGATAACAATCTTTAACTATTTTTTTTAATTTGTGAGTTAGTTAAAAGCACCTTATATTTAGAATTAGAGGGGGATTTTCCCCTCTTACTAATATTTATTTTTAGGATAAATTGCATAAAACTCTTTAAATTTTGGATTATCTACAAATAACCCCTTAATGTTTAAAACTTAATAATAAGCTTTCATGAGTTTTTAAGTTGGGACCATACTTACATCATACTCCTTATATTTTTCATGTCAATTTATCCGATCACACATGAAAAGTTATGGATTACCGTAGTGTTGAGCATCACTCTTGTGTTGTTGATTGTTGTTACACTAATACCAATTATTGGCATCTCTACAAGCTAGGGAGTTTATTTTAACTTATTTTAAGTAATTTTACTCAATCTAAAATAAATATTTAAAAAAGAGTTTTATCTCAATTTACATAAAAATGTTTTTTTTATGCTTACTCGTGTTTGCCAAACAATATTCTAGACATCCAATCATGGCAAATTTTCTTTTTTTCGTTTCCTTTTCTTCGTCTCTCTCCTCCTTTTTTTTCTTCTTTAGATTTTTCCTAGAAAAATAAAGCTAATAAATTCTAACTAGATATAGTTGTATAAACATTTGAGGATACACGCAACTAATCAAATCGTAAAATAAATTATCTTTTTTGGCTTTTCTTTCTTCCGTTCTGTCTCTTCTTTTCTGCTTTTTTAAATACGCAATTAAATAAGGAAAGAATTAAAATTATCCAGTATTTATCATTGATGGTGAAGCAACGTTATGGTGAAAAA
This sequence comes from Vachellia pachyceras, assembly GCA_025593235.1. Lineage (NCBI taxonomy): Eukaryota > Viridiplantae > Streptophyta > Magnoliopsida > Fabales > Fabaceae > Vachellia > Vachellia pachyceras. Next base: position 12,025 of record JANTPZ010091499.1, read on the forward strand.
TCATTTTTGGAGAAAGCATGTTTTTTGAAAAACCACTTCTGGCACCAAAATCACGTTGTGGATAGGCAAAACCAAGCTACAAAAACCAGATCTGTGACTGAGTCGGATAAGCTAGTAGGTTAAGGGTCAGTGGTCAAACCGGAATCAAACCGGGGGTCAGACCGGTAGGAATAAAAAAATTAAAAAATTAATTTCATCACATATTAACACAATCAAACTATCTAAAATTGAAAATTCAAAACACTAATTAGTAAATTCTATTATAAATAAAGGAATAACTATCATATTAATCATATATTTATAACTTATCTATTATCCAACATTATTTATAATTTTAAAATATTCATTCTAACAAAATATTAAAATATATATATATATGATAAGATGTTCTTTTTTTTATGTTTTATCTTTCAAATTTGAAATTTTAAAATAATTCATCATTTTTTAAAAAATAATTAAAAAGAAGATTAGTATATGTAAACACAACAGTAAGCTTGTGTGTGGGAAGAAGTTTTGTTTTTTTTTATTTTTTTACCTTTCAAATTTAAAAATCATTATTTTTTTTAAAAAAAAGTAACCTGGTCGACCCACAAACTCGATGGTAGACTGGATTGACCCAACCCAGGGTCAAAATGCTGTCGAGGCTGGGTAACTAGTGTCCGGTCCAACACAGCCGATTTGGGTTAGCGTACCCTAGGCAAAACACATGCGAGCACGCGGCTCTACACGTCAGTGAACAGGCCGGTGAGTGGACAATCAAATGGTTGTGAAACTTTGGTCTCCGGTTGGGTTCTTACCGTTAATCCTCAAGGTGTTAAAAGTTAACGAAATTATTAAAATTACACCATTTTAAAAAGTTTTTATTTTTGCATTCATCAAGACTTAAATGTGTTGGACACTTCTAGCAAAAAAAATTGATAGTTAAAATCGCACATTAACCCCTTTTTCACTTATTCTCTATATATCATTATAACATAATTTTGAGACAAATCAATGGAGTTGCTAAAATTGTATAATAATTAAAAGATTATTTATACTTTTGCACCCATCAAAACTGATAAAAAAAAGATAGGAGAATCCCAAATAAATAGTTTTTTAATTCCACAAATCGAAATCAGATCCTTGAATAAACAAAAAGATAAATGAGGAACTTGATAACGTTTTGTATTTTTGAAATTTGGTACTTCTACAAAAATACTCCTCATATAAAAAAATAAAGGCACCTTGTCAAAGCATAACTACCGATAGGTGCCTGAGCTCCGGCATGAGGCAACAACCACCTAGTCGAAGTTCCACTCGCCGGTGACTATTTTTGTGCCTGCACATATTTTTTTAATGGGAGTGAATGTGGTTCTCCGCCTTTGTTCTCCAAAAGCCTAGTGACCATTGGACTATTAAAAGTTTGATGACCTTTCAAGCTCAAATAGCACTTATAAAGATAATTATAGATTACCAATAAAACCCTCACATCGGTAATGAGATTTGAACTCACAAATTCATGAGCTGAGCCAATTCCATATAAACTAAACTAACCTATGTTGGGAGAGGGCTCCTTTTTAATTCTGAATGAAATTACAAAAAAGAAAGATAGTAACTAATTACAGCATACCATCAACCTTTGACCAAGGTATAATCCCAAGCCTATGAATACAGAATCTTGATGGTGGTATCTTCTTCCATCTACAGCGAAGAATTATCATTACTCCAAGTTGATGGCATAGGGAATGAGAATATTCCACTAAAGATTGTCCCTAATAGTGATTTCATCCTTCCCTTCCTCAGCATCCAATGAAATTGAAGCATCGTATACAAGCCAATAGTCTCTTACTAGATCACCACAACACAGCCATGCAAATGCAATATATCCCTGCACTAATAATTTAACACTCCCAAGTGGAGATTCATTATATATATACACACACACACATATATTTCATCGAGAGAATTATATCAGCACATCAGTGACTTTTTCTCCAAAAGTAATTTGTCAGCATAATTATTATATACTTACACGCTACACACCTGATATCTCACTTAATCGGATGTTTTCAATTGCCAATACATCAAATGGTCTCAATTTAAAACCCCAAAGCTGCTTTTTGACTTTGCCAGCTTCTTCACCATAGCAGCGTGCTTCTTCCAGTTAAGGTGGGAATTAAAGACCGCCTCACTGTTGCATGATATGTTGCATAGTTTGCATACTTTTAAAAAAGTAGTTGAAGCCCTAAAATAAGGTTCAATTTTACGTCTCTGTGTCTCAATATCCTTTTGTGGAGCCTCCAACATTACTACTTTCCTAGATTCATGTGTATCCATACCTTCTTGTGGACTAGTCTCCAGCCTTTCTAGTGGCTCAATTGTTTAATTAATTGCTTGTTGCATATCAATCACTGTCATACTGGCTCTAACAGCACCGGCTCCATCATTTTTTGAGTTTGATATTTTCTCCAGGTTCCTCTTGTGTCTCTTCCCTGATACATGACTGATATATGCAATCTTACTAGTGCAACAGATCATGCAAATTTCACACTGAGAAGGCCAATTAGGCAAATTAAGGACTGTCTCATATTCTTGACATTAGATAGAGTGCAAGATTTGATAGAAGTAATAGAAGTCCCACCTTCAAGTTCATGCTTTGACTTCTTTGTTTCAGTGTCATTATCTGGAACCTCTAATATGGCTGCATTTTCCCGACAATATGAATCGACACATTCTTGTTTATTAGTAACCAGCTTTTTTGGAGCTTCTAATACGACTGCATTTTTAGGTCGATATGAATTGACACATTCATGTTTGTCAGTGACAACTCTAATATAACTTTTCGTTGTTTTTTTTTATTTTTGCATTTCTTAGTTTTTATTTGGGAAAATTAGGAAACCCTTTATTCTCTATTTGGTGACATTTTCTTCATTTAAGAATTGAGTTGTATAAACATTTGAGTAAACACGCAACTAATCAGATCATAAAACAAATGATCTTTTTAGGCTTTTCTTTCTTTCTTTCGTTTGGTCTTCTCTTTTCTGTTTTTGTAAATACACAATTAAATAAGGAAAGACTTAAAATTATCCAGTATATATTGATCCTTGATGGTGAAGCAACGCTATGGTGACAATCACTCCTGGAAAAAGCATGATTTTAAAAAAACCACTTCTGGCACCAAAATCACATTGTGGAGAGGCAAAACACATGCGAGAACGTCGATCTACACGTCGATGGGAAGGCCGGCGCGTGGATGATCAAATGGTCGTGAAACTTCGGTCTTTGGCAAGGTTCTCCCCGTTAATCCTCAAGGTGTTAAAATTTAATGAAATTATTAAAATTGCACTATTTTTAAAAGGTTGTTTTTTATTTTTGCATTCATCAAAAATTGTGCTGAGCACTTCTAGTGAAAAATTTTATTGTTAAAATTGCACATTAACACATTTTTTTATGTGAGATCGACTTATTCTCTATATATCAAGGGCTTGTTTGGAAACGCGGTAGAAAAGTACTTTTACGCAAGCTGAGGTAAATATGTGGAGGAGATTATCTAGTTTTGCAGAAAAACACTGTTAAACGTGTTTTTGGGGAGTATATAAGCTTTCCAAACAAACACATTATAACATACTTTTGAGACAATTCAACAGAGTTGATAAAATTACACAATGTTTAAAAGATTGTTCATACTGTTGCATCTTTTAAAACTTAATTGTGATAGACACTGTTAATGAAAAACTATTTAGTTTAAACTGCACCTTAAGCCAAGTTTGTATAAATACATAGTTAATGAAGAATTGCATCTACAGCAAAACATTAGCAAAAGGGAAGGACTATTTTTAATTCCCATAATAGTTGAACAACCATTTTCAAATCCAAAGGGTATTTAAATCGTATTGACAAAAAAATTATGGGGAATCCCAAATAAATAGCTCTTGAATTCCACAAACCTAAATTAGATCCATGAATAAGCAAAAAGATAAATAAGGAATATGTTAGCGACTTATCTTTTTGAATTTTTTTACTTTTACAAAAATACCCCTCATATAAAAAACAGATAAATGTACCCTTGTTGACGCACAACTGCCGATATGTTGCCCGGTCTGGGCAACAACCACCAAGTCAAAGTTGCACTCGCGGTGGCTATTTTTGGGGCTTGTACACATGGTTTTTTGGAATGTGAGCCAACATGGTAGATGTAGGATTTATTTCCACTTTGCCTTAGTTCCCCAAAAATCTAGTGACCATTAGATTACTAAAAGTTTGGTGACCTCTAAGCTTAAAGAGCAATTACAAAGATAATTAAAAAATTATAGATCGCCTACCAGCAAAATCCTCACATCGGTAATAAGATTTAAACTCAACTTTATCAGCAGAGCCAATTCCATATCAACCAAATTAACCTTTGTTGGGAGAGGACATCCTTTTTAATTCTGAATTAAATTACTAAAAAGAAGGTAGTATCTAATTACAGCATACCATCAACCTTTAACCAAGTCCAATCCTAAGCCTATGAATACTTGGTGGTGGTATCTTCTTCCATCTACAAATATTAGCCAAGAATTATCTTTACTCCATGTTGAGGGCATAGGGAATGAGAATATTCCACTACAGATTGTCCCTGATAGTCATTTCACCCTCCCCTTCCCCGGAATCCATTGAAATTGAAGCATCGCATACAAGAAAATACTCTCCTACCAGATCTTCACAACACAGCCATGCAAATGCAATATATCCTGCACTAATAATTTAACACTCCCAAGTGGAGATGCATTATATATATACACATGTATATTCC
>JANTPZ010091500.1:0-15642 GCA_025593235.1 Vachellia pachyceras
AGAATGCAGAATGCAGCTTTTGCATAAATGTCCTGAGCTGAAAGGACTTGAGCTTTAATTTTTAAAATGAAACACACATGACAAGTAACTAATCCACAAGAGGTACTCCATCATCAATGAGTTGAACTGAAGTATATATTGAACCATGAAATGAAACGAGACATTGAAGATCCAGAAAGAAAGCTTACAGAGAACCATAGGTACGGTGTGATTTTCTATATTTCTTAACCCAGAAGAGGATAGAATTATGAATCAAGGTTGTAGCAATCCTTACCCTAAAAGAGTAGTGTTTCTTGATAAAATGGGTTGATTAGAATAAGATTTTATCCCTTGGGAGCTGTACATGCATCTTTTGATGCACACGGTTCACAAAAAAAACAGAGAGAATTGAACTGTTGATTATTTACCTATAATATGTCGGAAATGGTTCTTATTAATATTTGGCTAAACACATATAAATAACCTCTTTAACCTTCTAAACTAATTAATCAGAAACCAAAACCCCATATAATTCTTTGTAGATAACCCCGAGGTTTAATATAATTTTTTATTACTCACGTTTACTTTCATTTTAATTTTAATCTCTCAAAAAAATCAAGTAGTCTAAGTTTTTATTAAGTTTTAATTTTGACAAATTGTGTTAACTCTAACTCTAAATTTTTAATTTTATACTCCCTTAAACTGTATTCTTTTATGCATGTAACCCTCTCAAATTTGAAATTACATAGATAAACCCTTCAAGCTTTAAGCCATTTATAAATAAATAATAAGCAGAAAGTATAGTATGAGAGTTTTTTTTTTTGTGATATAAGAGTTATTTGTATAAACGTAAAGACAGATTCATTCATAGTTTTGTATGTGCAAATTCACGTGGGTTGAATATACATGTACTTTGAAGTGTGCGTTTGAAGTATGATTTGTTCATTAAGTAAACCTTGTTAAATAGAAGGTAGTTTTAACAAGAGTTCTTAAAAAAAATATAAATAGGTTAAATTTTGCGTATTTTTAATAAGATTATTGGAGTTTAGTTGTATGATAAAAGAGTGATATGATGATATGAGTGTATTTTGAGTATCTTTCTTCCTAGCTAGAATCATCTTATCTTGAATAAGGATGTGTAGAATATTTGAGTAATTTGAATTGTTCTTCCCCAAGCTTATTCTTTTCTTTGCTCTAACAAACTGGGATCAAAGTTTGAGTAATAAAAATAAAAGAAGGCTTGCATGTGTTATGAGATCTCCATGCTTGTTTGATAAAAGGAATGTGTGTTGAGAGTGAATAGTGAAGAGCCAAAAAGAGTGAATAGTGAAGAGCCAAAAAGATATTTGAGTAAAAGGAATGTTATAGATTGTTTAGATTTTAAGAAAGGTAAGTAAATTACTTAATTATAACATATATCACGTAGCCTCTTTGAAATAATTATTGTATCATTATATTATATACGCTACAATTGTGATATTCCGAAGCTTATACATGCACCAAAAACCTTCGAAGTGATCATTACTATCTTTTGGCTTCAAATTAGACAAACCACCTAGATTTTTTTTTACCACTGATAAGAAATATGCAAGTGCAAAGATAAAACTTTAATCACAAAAAAAAACCTCCCCTTTGACATCTATATTTCAATCTAAAGGCAAAACCCTACTCAGAGGGCAAACAAGAAAAAAAAAACGGAAAATAAGCTAGAGCAATACATCAAAGATTAAATATATATATATATATGCTCCTTCCGATCCTTATAATTAATGTATGAGTTAGGTAACTAATTTACATATATTAAAGAAATTACTAAAGTTGGTTATTTGTAAAACATGTATATTAATTTTTCTAAAACATCATATTTAATAATAATTTACATTGAATTTACCCATTGATAAAAACACCCTGCTCACTATATGTGTACTCAAATTGAGATTGTTTAAAGAAAAGTTATAAATTTGGGACAAGTAACAAATTAGGTTCTTGTATTTAAATCAAAGTAAATCTCACCTATTAACTGCCTCTTATATTTAAAATCAAGGAGGGAGTATGTTGTATTAATAATAATCTTTCGACGTGGCTTATCAAACTTCAACACATATCAAGATCCGCAGTTAGTTTTCTTTAATAAACAGCCAATTAAAACAAAAATTAGACCAGAAATAAAATTTAAACAACCAATTAAACTCAATTAACTGCTTCCCTCAGTAGTTTTCATGCTAGATCAAACCCAAATTCTCAAGTCTGAAAAAAAAAATCAGAAGAAAGTACATATAACAAACAAAAAAAGAGATAAATACATGTATATAAGTATATGTGTGTATACCAAGAATCAGTGGCATATTGGAAGAGCTTTCCTTTGTGGTTGAAGACGATCAAAGCAACCTCAGCATCACAGAGCACAGAGATCTCATGAGCCTTCTTCGCTAACCCAGTCCTTCTCTTTGAGAACGTAACCTGTCTGTTGATCTTGTTCTCTATCATCTTCAACTGAACCCTACCTCTCCCCATGTCGATGGATACGGGATACCTCAAACCCTTATCTGATCTTATATATTGCTTCTGATACTGATAAAGTAACAGTTATATATAGTTTTCTTTTAGAAAAAAATTACCCAAACAAGTGAGACCTAAAGGGTTGAAGGGGGCGGAGAGAGAGAATGTTGTGAGTATGTGTGTTTGTTTCTTGTTCTGGACAAGTATGGTGGTGGTGAATGTGTTGTGTGAAGGATGATATAATGGTATAAAGCTTTGAGGGTTTTTTTTAGGGCAAAGAGGTTTTTAGGGTTGCGACGTTTTGGCGATATGCGTTGTCGATCTCTGATTGGCCTTTTCATTACTATTTTGGCCTTTTCATAATTGTGTCTTCTTATCTCTCTCTCTCACATGAGCCGTTGGGAAAATAATTGCTATGGTCTTTGTCGTACGGACAACAACATTACGTAAATAACCATCCATGATCCACTGGTTCTTATGCCGTACGACTTTGTTAACGTTAGTTTGACAAGTCTTCCTGCAAAAAGGATGAAAAGATTGAAAACACCACCTCTTGTCCATTAGCACTATAATTAAATAAAATTGTGATAAAAGCGTAAATTGAGATCTTAACTCAAATTATAAATCTGGAAGAATCTATTGTTAGAATAAAAAATAGTTATATGTAATTAAATAGTTTAAATATAAAGAGATAATAATTTATTTTAAATATATTTCAAATTGAAGAAATTGAAATCAATATTCATGGTTTAATTATCATAATTAACAACAAATTTCTATGAAGTTCATGTATATGAAAACACTAAATTAAACATAATCAAATAAAAAAAAAAGTAAAATTGACTCTGTCTCGCTCAAAAAGAAAAACGTTGGTCATTTTTTTTAACTTTCTTGTGTTATGATAATCACGAAGATCTTGTAACTCTCTATTATTAGTACATTTTTCCTCAATTCATTATATTACACGGATATATATATAGTTAATATACTAAATTCCAGGCTTAGCGACCCGTTAATTGCGGAAATTGTAATAAATGAATTTTAGATTTGAGTACAAAAATGTTCCACGAAGGGAAATTTTTGCTGTAGCATGCTGTCACCTTTACCCACAAAAGTTTCAACAATCTCTGACACCCAGTAGTAGTATTGTCCACATCATCTGAGTCAATGAGATTCGTTATTAGATTCTATTTTAAATTAATTGTGATTTTTAGCCAAGCCAATGATCTTACGATAAAAAAGCTTTTTTCTGTAAATAAAACATTATAAGTTCCATCTCATTTGTAATTTGACGATGTTAATGTCCGCTTCTTCAAGTTCAAAAAAATAATAATTTTTATTTTATGTAAACTTTTGTGATTTTAAATTACTTCTCTTGCTGTAAACGTAGTACTTCTTCCCATAATAAATATGAAACTCGTTTTGTAGTTTGAATTTGAATTGAGTTTTGTATTTACAATCGAAAGAATATTAACTAATAGAAGAGAAAAAATTTATGAGATAAAAGGCTTAATTATGCCCTAATGAGATAAAAGCTTTTTTTTCTAGACTAGACGTGAAATATTACATGTTTGATCTGACTTATAATTTTAAGTTGTTAATGTATGCTTCTCCAAGTTTAAAATATAAAAAATTGTCATTTTATATAATTTTTTGTGATTTTAAGTTACTTCTCTTCTACTAAATAGAAGACTCAATATATCTAAGACCAAAGGAATATTGACTAATGGAGAGATATGCTTTAACTATAAATGTAAGATCACAATATGTTTTATCTCCTAAATTTATAATTTATTCTCTAAATTATCCCCATTAATTGCACATACTAAGTGAATTTCAATCATGAATAGTTTTTAAATAAATGATTAAATGGTACTATAAATGAGATGTTATATTTAAGATCGAATGAAATATTTCTATGAACATATATGATAACAACTAATATATTTGTGTGTGTGTGTGTGAAAATTTGAATACAATATTGAAAGACAAACACACCCATTTTGTACTTTGCCATTTTTGTACATTGGACCCCTTTTTTTATAGTCACAACAAATAATTAAAGCCATGCTTTTCTCTGCTGAGAGGAAAACAAACATCAAAGACTTGTATGTCACATCTTCACATCTAATGGAGAATTAATATTTAATAACATCAATTAAATTCAATTTAAAGTAATTTGCCATATGTTCGTTTCCCTTTTTCTTGTGATGTGACATGAATGTAAATAAACTAAAATTCCAACATTAATTACTTATTTTATTAATTAATTAGTTTTGCTTTTTCTTTGCAATTGTATTTTGTGGGTCCTATACAACTCCATATGATAAGACATGGTATTCATAGTTTGTGAAATGCAGTTAACACACACAAATATTCTCCAATATAAAACAAATAAATTTTAGAAGAAATTTTTAATTCATAGTTTAAGTCATGTAAAGTGTTATCAATTATTATCTTTCAGTGTTACTTTTATTCATTGGTCATAAATATATATATATATGTTGGATATTGATAAGAAAAAGTGGAGATATGAGATAGATTTATTGAGTGAACTGCTCTTTTTTATATTTTTAAACGGCTGTGAGTGTGTGTATATATAATTTACATATGAATAGATTGATATAGACACATACACGTGTGAAATTAATTAATCCGATTAGTTGAAGCTCATTTTTTTCTTTATTAATGGTCCTTCCTTTCAGACCAAACAAGGGTCATGTATTGATGTCATTACAAGGGAATACATCCATATGTTAACAGATTTTTTTTTATTTCGTGATTAAATTAAAGCCAATCGGAAGTTTATATGTCATTATCTTTAATTTTATCATTGGATTAGAAAATTCTTCTATCATAATGTAAAATTTCTTTGATCTAAATTATCTTAGAAAAAATTAGTGAAAAATCCCTATTTTAAAAATTATATTGGGTAGAAGGATATGATAATATTTTTTATATACGGAAAGTATCAATATTTTACATGATTTCATAAAGTACTGAAGTTCCGGCTTTTTTTATCAATGAAATTTTCAAATAAGAACTTTTTTTTACCAAATTTCCCATTATATTTTAACTGTATATAGTACTGCATTATATATATATATATATATATATAGGTAAAGCAGAATTCATATATACAGAGTTTCCTAGCCAAACAAAATTATACAAAATTTTAATAATGGCTAAGGACAAGAGAGACTTCAATTGAAAACCAGTGGTTTTTGTCTAAGGACAAGAGAGACGATCAAATATGTTAAAGTTAAAAAATTATTAAATTTTAAGATAAAGTTAATGGGGTGTAAAGTTTCTCATGGCTCTGATCAAACATGTTAGAAATGCATATGTGAATTGGATTAAGATGAGTATCTTTCAAGTATATCAAATAATTGAATTCTCATATATCCGGCTTGAGACCTCTAATACCCTACTCTCTTAACGCCTCGTGTAATGCCTCAACTTCTCAATTGTTTTTTCCCTTCATTTTGGATGATTAGATCTACATAAAATTGGAGACATTTTTACTTTTTATGCGAATGTAATTATTTATGCCAATGAAATGTAGTTATATATATATATATATTTACAATATCCTAAATCATGCAATTCAAATTTGTTTTATTTTAAAAATTGTATAAAATGCAATATGGCACTGCTTCATTATTGGAAGACATATATCAAAGTATCTCCTTCTTTTAGATAGAAGTTAATATGGTAAAGATACAAGAGAAAAGTAATAAGGAGATTGAGATGTTAAACAGACTATTAGACGCCCCATGTCCTTTCTCTTCCTAGTCTCTCCGCAATTAATTGGGGTAGGAGAGCAGCCAACAAAAGTTGATCGGTTGTTAAAGAATTCACTCTCGACTCACAAGATTATGAGTTCAAAACCTGTTGCCAATGTGAGTATGTTGTTAATGGGCGATCTGTAAATACTTCTGTAAGCGCTTTCTGAGCATGGAGACATGTCCATACCCTAATAAACCTTATGAACTAACTCATCTAAACTTTTTGTACCAACAAAAAATTGGTGCATGAGAGGAGAAAATCAAATAAACAAAAGGAATCAAGAGAAAAGAAATGAAATAACAAGTGGTTGAGACAAACTGTAGAGGTTGCATAACTCATGATAACAATAAAGCAATTATTGGATACTACTACGAGGTTTAAAGGATAGACTTAATTATCCAAGAAAAAATATCAATAATAAGTGATGAGTAAAACTTGTTATTTTTTACACTGGAACTTACATTATGTACTACTCGCTATTGGACTTTTGAGTGATCAAATGCCTTTCATTAAAACCTATGGTAATTCCCCCAAAAGATTTCAAGACAGGAAAGAGTACATGATATGATATGATGTTCAACTCCAATATCAACAAGCTAAGCAAATATCTCTCACAACGTGGGCATTGTGAAAGAGCCAATATTTCACCGGAGGTCCAAGGACTTACAGCCTTAACTTTGGCGTGTAAAAATAAAAATTGTTTTTCCCCAAAAGAAAAAACTAAGGACCACAGGTTACAGTATGTACCACAAATTGTCCATATCAAATTTTTGTCAAAGAAACAAGTTTATTGCTTGGAATATAATACAGAATGGTTTATGTTGGCATGGTTTTCATTAAGATTTTTTTCCCCTTATTGCAGCCTGCTATTCCAGGTGACACATCAGTTTCATGAACAAGATCACTACACAAGCATCACATATCATCAACTTTAGAGAATTACACGATGAATTAAGCTGAGTACTCAATATATATATATATCATGCCATCCATCCTGGCAGAAATTCACTGGCATTTTGGGCTGAGGTTCCAGCTGCTGCTCCAGCAGCGTCGTTTGTTTCTGCAGAACCATAGCTGCAAAAAGAAAACAAGGAATCAGCAGCTTAGCTAAGATAGTCAAAAGATATTGTCATATATCTCCTGTCGATTCAAGCTTGGTCGATCACTCGATTTAATCTTGAGAGTATTGTGAGAAAATAATCTTAAATGCATCAGATTGGATCAGATAAGAGATTTAACGAATTAGACAAAGCAGTATGAAATCTGCTATAATGATATGGAACGTCATCTTTTCCCATCAAATGGTGCTGTTTTTCTGGACTAAACTTCAATTTAAATTCGAAAGTGAACCATTATGATATGTTCAGTATCTGCGGAAAAAGTAACTGAGCTTTTTTTTTTTCAATCACAATTATCCTCTTCCGGAGATAATCCCGTTTAAAGCATTACTGGTTGCTAAATGTGAGAACCTTTTCACCAATGGAGATTTGAATCTTGGTTCACATGTTATAATGGACTAACCATTTCCATTTGACCCAACCTCAATGGTAATTTTAACCTAGTTAATTAACTTTTCCTTAAGTCCCAAGGTCTTGGCCCCTCTAGATGGGCCCTCCTTGGATTTACCTAGGGAAAACAATATATTGTGCCTCAAAATATATTGTCTAAGTAAGATCACCACCTGGAAGTAACAGCCAAACCAAATCATATACTTTTCATACATAGATTTTCAGCAATGAGGGAGAGGTATTTTACCCCATGTGCAATGTACGACTGCATTGTGCAATCCCAAAGAATCCCTCAGAGTGCGGAGGCTGGCGGCTGTATGAATCATTTCCTTCCCTAGCTTCCCATGATGGTTGAAGGCTAATATTTATTTCGTCCAACTGTTCAGAAATACAAAAAAAAAAAAGTTTGGAGACAACAAAGTATATATAGCACATGGGATAAGAAATAACACCCCCAAAAAAGAAAAAAATAAATAGCAACTAAAAGCAAGCAGTTTAATGTATAAAAGGTTGAGTTTGTGTATTCTTTGCAATCCAGTAAGCTTTTACATCAGTGTCGTAATTATTACAATTATATGATGATATTGTTAGAGAATAGTAAGAGTGCGTTGAACCAGACCTCCACACTACCTTTCATAATCTATCGTCATTAGTTTATCTTTTACAAGGCTCTAGGTTATAAGACTACTTAGGGCATTAGTCTATTAGGGCACAAGTGCATAAGGTGCTAAAATATATATACTTGCTGACTTGGCTTGGTAATTTCATATATCCTCTCCGCTAGCTTTTATTAGTGTGGCCTATAATTACCACAAAATAGTATGATGTGTAAAATAGGTGGACAATACTGGACGTAAAGAGCAGTTAAAATATTAGTTAAATTTAAAATTGTAATTAATGCTGTTATGATGCTTGCTTCCAGTGTAGCTGACTTGGAGGCTAAGATGACAGTGTCAAGTAGACAATGTGCCGTAGTCAGCTAGATAGATCACATGTCCGCCTATATTTTGTAGCTGACTTTAAGTCTAGACAAAAAAGGATGGTTGCGTTAGGTCCTCAATGGATATCGTTAAACTTTATCAAATCTTCTTTAACATGGATCAACATTGTTTAAGTCTACAGTTAAATTTGACGAAAAATGTTTGAAGATAAAATAAAATGAGAATGTTGTGAAAACTTCAAGAGACTAAACTAAAGAAAAGAATCCATAAAAAAATAAAGTAAAAAAAATCATTTTCCCATCAAGAAAATATTCATACCGTTTATATTTCAAGACTATTTAAAATAAATGCTTATATAATATAAGGTCTACATACATTATTGATGGTTCAAATTGATTTACTCTATTTTAGATTGAAAACGGGACACGTAGAGCAAAACCACACATATAAAAGTGATCCTTTCCTGCATATATTGTATATAAGGTATTTCAATTTTAGAATTCGATATTAATGGTTGAATCATTGATGATTCCAAACATTCTTAAATATAAGAAAGCCCATGAGAATTGACAATATCAGATTCAGCAATCGCATTTTTATGAGTAAAATATGAAAGATTAAGTTGTTTTTTTGGATACCTTGCACCTCAAGACACGATTAGTTTCCAGAAGCATGTCTTCCTGCCCATCCATAAAAAACATAGTAATCAGCATATATACATAAACGTATACAAATTAAAACAATTAAAAAGTATTTAACACAGCTTTACCTTCCTTTGCAAATCAGCGAGTTGATCAAGCAAATGTTGTGTCTGCGGATAAGGAACAGGAAGATAAAAACATTATCGTAAAGGTATTATTTATCTCTAATTATATAAAATTATAATGATCATTCTTGAAGAGATCAAAGCATTTAAGGGGTTATGTTTTATACGATGAGCTTATCTTTTACTTTATTACACGTGGCCGAAATTACATACCTTGTTCGACCTGACTTGCTTCAGTGAAGAATCCAGCTGACGTTCAAGCTGCTCAAGCTCCTTTACGCCCAACTGCTCTAATTCTTCCCCAAGCAGATTTCTACAAATAGTAGATTTAAATTATTTGTAAAATAATTAAAATTTCGAATTTTCATGATCAGGCAATCAACTTGTCCACTATTATTTCAAAGACGCTTCATAATCATATAATTGTAACGTAGTTTACCTCTGTGTGCGCTGTAGTGCCTCAACTTTTGATTTCAGCTTGAGATACTCTTGGTAGCACCTCTGCACAATGGGCATAAATCATTGAAGACGTGGAGGTAGAAATGGTTTTCCATTACGCCAAAGGGAACCTTTCATTAATGGTTTTCCATTATCGTATTTACAATAAATTTACATGATATTTCAGTTCAGAAAGGGAAGAGATGACAGTGGATGCAAGAATTAAAAGTTAAAAAAAATCATTTTTGAAAACCTAGCTAACTAGGAATACGATAGGAGACTACCAACAACTCAAGCACAACCGGTAAGAATCGAAGAGCTTTTACATCGACACATTTAGATATGCCAGATAACACCCCGTGTTGCAGATTGTTTGAATTAGACGAGGATTAATGAAAGGTACTTGGCTTTTTTAACATGTTATGGTAATTCTTATTAGATATTGAGTTGGGGTGCATGGCTTGAAAGACATTCTAGTAATGATATCATTTACTTTTATGCTGTATAAGAACTGCAGTTTAACTATTTGATAGATCTTTCCCCATCCCTTTTGTTTTGGTTTGGGGCATCTAAATCTCATTTCACCAATTATGCGCACACGCACACACAAACACACAGAGAAAGAAGATTATCAGCTATCAAAAGCACTAGCATAAGAAAATGAATTAACTAATAAACGGAATTACTGGATTTAGTCGAATGGAAAGATAGAGTTAATAATTGCAAATGAAAAAGGGTGATACAGTTTATGAATCTCTTTTTGAGCTAACCTGTGTCTCCATTGCAGGTTGTTCTGCTTCCAAGGCTCCATAGCTGCATCTCTGGTATCGTTCAATTGTGCTAGCCATGCTGAAATAATGAAACAGCCAGCGCAAAATGACATTAAATCCATTTCTTTATTTTGTATAAAATGTTAATGGCTTTGATCTAAATGAAAAAAAGAAAAAAAATGCAAGGGATGAAAATGAAACAAAACAAATGTAAAAGTGCAGCCTATAATATAAGTATAAACTTGTTAGCCGGTAAAAGCCAACTGATACCACCCAATCATTTTGTAGATGAATTATCTAATAAAATATTTTTGTATTTATTGCATATAAAAAGAGAAATTATTCATTGTGATGTTTTAAGTTGAATTATAGCTATTCATACTACGAATATTCATTTTTGAGCCAACTAGCTCAATTGGGATAGTCCTGTCTACTTTGGCGGTAGAATCAGAGTTACTTTCACCATATCAGAAAGGTTTAAAGGAACGGAGAAGGTTACCCCAGTTATACAGGACCCTTATCATTAGACCAAAAGAAAAATAACAACTTTGTAGTAAAATATATGATGAGTTGATACATAATTAAGTAATCCATAAAATAGTATATAGAATTTATTTTTAATAATCTTTATAAGCTGCAAATAAAACACGGATTCTGAAATTCTTACAACAAATAGAACATCATTCTCATGCACGCATACGCGCAGTTTTCTTGTCAGAAATCAAACACTGTTAACACAAGCTCAAGAAAAGCTACACTTCCTCTCTTTAAAGCTCATAATATCATTTACAAATATGTGCAACATTTTTATAGGAAAAATTATTTTGAGCATTCGTTGATATTTATATAGCCTTTATACAGTTTAGGTTTTTATCATCTTCGGAAAGAGTTTATTTTGGCTCCACATTTATGGGTAAGATGCAAGATTTTAAGTTTGTGCACTTCCATGCAACTTATAACCGTTCTACTGCTTGGATAATTTAGATGTAAAAGACAAAAATAAAGCAACTTATTTAAAGAAACCTTTCATAAAGATTTGGATGAAGAATCACCTGAATTCTGATCTAATTAGTGAGATATGTACAATTCTTCCGATGTTCCTCAAGATAATTTGTCACGAGCTTTGAAAAAATAATAACTGCTACTTTAACTGATTGGTGATGGATTGGACAAATAATCTTTTTTAACGACATCAAAAGAAGTGTACGTCTCATTAACTGTAATGGCAAACAGCTGAGTATTGGTCCAAACCTTTAAGTAAATTGCTTTAGTTTTGATTTTACATCTTCCGTCTCCAAGAAGTAAACCACTTCTCTAACTCGAAGTAGAATGGCATATTCCATCTTAGTCCAGGACTTTTGAACTTTCTTAAAAGGCAGTGACGGAAATGAATTTATTTTGGCACTTGATAATAATACTCAGCAAAGGCTTATAGAAATTTGCTCATTATGACTTTATTTCTATTTAGGATTTGAGTTTTATCATGATACTAATATATGAAAAGGAAAGGCAAGTTTCCGATGTCACTAAGCAAAATTCGTTTTCTTTTATTCTTATTGCTTTATCCAAGAGGCTAATGCATGCAAAAAGTTATTTCTTTGGCCTATGTAACACTAGGGAGAATAGTAAAGATTTTGGTTAAGTAATCTTACTTTGCTTAAAGGAAATTTCTACTGGAAAATCCAGTTGAGTCAACAATAAGGTTTTACTTTTTCTTTAATCTTCACACTAATCTGTGCATACAAGCTACGTACGTTCCTAGTCTACAAAATCTTTAAGGACTTCTTTACTGATCAACAAAGCTCCTAAATCCTAAATCCTACATTTGCAAATACTGACATATAGATGTCCCACCAGAAGGGATGTCAAAATGATGATGATAATGATGGTGCACACGAGAGAAGCTATCAAGGCATATACTATATTATTAATCATGAACACCAACAAGAACTATAATTATTTTCAGAAATCTCTTGTATCATGTGCATATAAAATAAAACCCAGCCACCGCCTTGGATAAGAGAGGTGGCGGATGATGAAGGGTGATGGGTCATTTTTTTTCTTTTGTTTCTGTTTCTTGTACCTTTCTTTGTTAATTTAAGTTAATGAATGATCAGCTTTACATTAAGTAACTAAATAAATCCACCAATTTTCTGGTAAGGAAAAGCGCTCGTACGAGGCAATAAAGATGATTGTTAATCTTATTGGCTTTTTCATGAGTGATCTGAATAAAACAAACACAGTTTTGTTTGTTTTGTTTTGTTTTTTAAGCTTTTCAGAGCACAAGGCTTCTGGTCTATGTTCTTCCTTTCTCCTCTCTCTCTCTCTCTCTCTCTCATTCACTTCTAATAATATAATCTCTCCTAGCAAGGCCTACGTACCAAAAGGAGCTAAATATCTTATAAATGGAAAAGTAACATCCATAGCTTATATCTAACTAGCTATAATTTAATCTACGAATCCCAGTGATAGTTAGCGCCATCCATCGGCTTTTTCTTTGGGTGACACCGTACGAATTTTTCTATTAAATCAAGAAGGCTTCTGCAAAGGAAGCTCAATTGAAGATAAAAAATTTTCACTTAAGCAAATGAAAATGATTTCTTAAGAAAATAAAAACACACATTGCGACAATTGAAAAGAATAATAAGCGTAAACAACAATCATATCTTTGTCTTTATATTGAAACTTGATCTCTTTTCTGACAATTTTAAACTATAACTGAAATATAGTACAGCATAGAATCCTAGGTATAAAACAGGTGTCAAAAGATATGGTCTCATGTTAAACCATACTGATCAAAGATTTTATAGGTTCCGACATTAAGTTTAAGATTTGTGGTTATTACACCGCATAACCTTGCAGTAGAACAAGACTTTACAAGCAACAGACAATAATTAAGCATGCCTATTTTTTGAAATCTAATAACTAAAAACCAACACTAAACCAACCCTTCTTTTTCCTCCCAATGTTTTGATAATTCAGCGTCCAGATTTCCTTTCAATTTATTGTACCAATGAATTGTATCTGGCATACAATACATTTGTATGAAGTTACGATGTTATCTCCAGATTTTTCTTTGTTATTTAAAATGCTTTTCACGCATGCCTATCATATCATCACTAAAGGTTCAAGTTTGCAGTTCCAAACAAAAACAACCCCAGTCTTCTCTTTTACCAAGCAAACTTGATTAAAAATTAATATATTGGAGAGAATATTCCCCTGGAGTCCAGACTTCTACAAAATTTATCTAGCTTGGAAGGAGAAAGTGAAAAAAATTAACAAAATTCTAGAAAATTTATGGTGAAAGTGAAACAAATTAACAAAATTCTAGAAAAATCATGGTGTATATGAATACGCAAACAGCTAAAATCTCACTCCAAACATCAAAACTAAAAAAGCAGCATGGAATTTTGTTTAATCAGGTTAGATATTAACCATGTATAGATAGATGAATTAAATATTAAAAATTTCGTCCTCCATGTATTTATTATATATGAAAGATCCTCAAAACAGTCATCTAATAAGGACTCAAGGATTCTCTATACTCTCTTGTAATTTAATATTTTGAAAACCAGTAAAGAAGGAAAGTACGGATATTGAAATCCGCTCCTAGCCCTATTATTACAATCAGACACATAAAAGCAATAAACGAAGTAAGATCAACCCCTAATGATCAAGAAATATACACAAAAACCACTCAGACAATCAAACAGCAAAGAAAAGAAAACAAAAGCATAAGAAAACTCGAATCAAGAGAGAGAGAAACGCAGAAAAGGCACACAAATTATTGAAAGCTGGATGGTGCATAATAATATTAGAAAGTAGAGAGAAAGAACCTTGAGGTGCTGCAGAACTCATAGAGCTTGCCTCGGTTGGAGAAGATGATAAGAGCAACCTCAGCATCGCAGAGTACGGACAGTTCGTAAGCTTTCTTGAGAATCCCATTCCTCCTCTTTGCAAATGTCACCTGCCGATTTATCTTGTTTTCGATCCTCTTCAGCTCCACTCTTCCTCTACCCATTTTTTGCTTATGGCGCGCGCAAGAGCGAGAAAGAGACAGATAGAGAGAGGTTATTACAATATCTATATATAGAACAACAGCTTCTCAGATTTCAATCAGATATAAATACACACACAATCACACATATGGCAGTTTTTCAAAAAAATTATAGAGCTGGAAATTTTTCTTCTTCTCAAGCTAATGAAAATCTATCTATTATCCCTCTTTCCTAGGGTTTTTTTTCCCTCTTTGTATGTACTCTGTGATGATGCTTCAGAGAAGAAGAAGAGAGATGCTTAAAAACTCATTCATGGGTTTAATCACAGGGCTTAGCTTTTTTATAAAGCAGTAGAAAACAAACCAGAGAAGACAACAGTAGTTGGTTACAGCTGATGCCCCTGTAACTTTAATATAATAATAATAATAATAATAATAATAATAAAGAGAGAAAACTAAGGGTTTGTTTGGATTAGCCATGGAAATTGATTTATGGTCTACAATGTAAATATATGAGAGATGTTATATCTTAATGTGAACGTAATTTTGTAACACTACGGTAAACAACATACTCAAAATATACTAAAACATGCATTATCTCATGATTTGTTCAATTCTTTATAGGTTTAATTATTGGGAAAATTAATGAACAAAAATCTCTCATTACCAAATTTAATGCTTAGAGGTATCTAAAACTCCAAACTGGTGCAACTATCTTATGTGTAAATATCTTCCAATTTAGACATGGTTTTCTTAAACAAATTTTAAGTACTTTCAGTAATAAATTTTATAATGGGGGATTTTTCAGTAAATTTCATAAATGAATGAAAAAATTTAGTGAGAAATTAATTATTAAAATACTATTTATATTACTTTATTATTATCACAGGTAATTATGATGAAATCTTAAATAACCAAATGATTTTATACATGAGAGTTTGGTCCCCAAAAAAAA
>JANTPZ010091501.1:0-18424 GCA_025593235.1 Vachellia pachyceras
GTCTTCCCTCTCCCCGGACCTCTTATCTCCTCGGCCCGCTTACTATATGAAGCCCTTTCCTTGTCACTCAAATTGTTCCATGCATCCCTAACTTTCACACTTTCCCCTGTGCATGACTTCCCCTCTTTCGCTGCCTTCCCATTCCTCTTACGTTTCTACTTATCTTTAAAATATTCTTCCATGAACAAGTGATAGCCTGAAAAATTTGATGCCCTTTTTACTGCTTTACCCTTGTCCATCTTTTTTTCTTGAAATACAACAACTTAACAACTTTACATTGTATTTTATGACTGTGCTTTGAAATTTTGAAGCCCTAATTATACCTTCAAACCTAAATACAACACATGGGCTTGGAAACTAGAAACATCAAACATAGTTAATATCTAATAAACATTGCTAGTAAATGTTGATAACTATCATGAGTTGTTTTAAGAAACCTAAGGAACATAGTTATTTTTAACCTCCCTTTTGACTTTATGATGCAATGCACCTAAAGTAACAGATTGTCCTTCAAGCATCAAAATTAAGGAAACAAAAAACACCAATTTCCAACAGACGAATCAATGAGAATAGAAGAATTAAATTTCCAATTAAACACATACCATTCATCATTACAGAAATATAACCACAACAAAAACACTCTCATCAATTATCGGTTATTGGAAGCAAAACTGAACTGAGGCTTATTGCTTAAATCTAAATAAACAGGACAAAATCGATTACATGTATTTTATATATATTTTTCATAATGCTGTGCATTTAGAGTGGTTCAAGGATAAACCTTATTCTCATGGCCCACTCTCCACATTCCCTTTCAGCCTTCATTCTTCAAGGTGTTCATTGTTTGGCCATCTCTCTCGTCTTTCCCAATCCCACGCAACCTTCAATCCTTCACAAATCTCTAAACTTTGTCATTCCATCCCTAATCTCTTACCTCACATGCACTCCGTCTCTACCTAATTTCTCACCCTCCCTCCCTGTTTTGTTTTGGTTATCATTCTAGTGAAGCATAGTCATGTTTGGTCAATATAAGCACCTATTAACATCAAATTCTCAATTTAATTCAGCATTTTCATTTATCCAACAATATTGCAAGGGAATCCGCTTGCTACAGTAACTCGCGAAAAGAGGAAAAATCAGAATGGACATTATGATTACAGAAACAACCATACACAGTAACGTACCGAACGGCTTTACAGCGACGAGAACGACGGCTTCACGGCCACCAGAGTGACGGCTTCACGGTCAGATGGGTCGACGGCTTCAATCACGACGGTGTCTCCGCGATTTTGGAAAAGCAACAGCTTCACTCCACCAAAGCGACGGCTACAGATTTAGTCCATTAGAGCGACGGCAACGCCTTCACGAGAGCAGGGAGACGACGGCAGCTACACGCGAGAGGCGAGAGGCGACACGAGGAGCTTTACAAATTTTGAATGGTTTTCCGAAGCTTCCCCCCTTTTTCATCGTTCTAACGCACGG
This sequence comes from Vachellia pachyceras, assembly GCA_025593235.1. NCBI lineage: Eukaryota > Viridiplantae > Streptophyta > Magnoliopsida > Fabales > Fabaceae > Vachellia > Vachellia pachyceras. The sequence goes on from JANTPZ010091501.1 coordinate 1,483, forward strand.
TTGGCTAAGTGCAATATGGAATTTTCACATTTTTATTTAATCACAAAATGGTCCCATGTGACCTTAGCATAATTATCTGTTTATTTGGGACCATTGGTTAATTTTTTGCCTTCCATGGGACCTATGTGTGATTTTCCCTTAAATTTACATTCAACGTTGCTGACATAATGATTTATTTCTAGCAACCAATAAATAGCCAAGTACAAGTGAAGTGATGATTATGTAGTAATCGTTAAATTTATAGAGAACTAGAAACTGATCTCCCATTTATATATATATGGGGAAAGGATCCTCTCCACTACTTAAAAAATAGTGGAGATCTCCACTGCATATCTAAAAGCTGATATTTGCCCAAATATTTGCCTAAATAATTTATTGAAACGGTGAGTAGAAGAGGGAAAGTGGAGGAATTATTTGGGCAAATATCAACCTTTGGATGTGTAGTAGAGATCTCCACTACTTTTTGAGTAGTGGAGAGGATCCTTTCCAATATATGGACACTTGCTAAAGAGTAGTTTGACAAATAATAAATTACTATTAATTATCACTAGACCTTAGGGGAATAAATATTTTAATTTTCCTGCAGCAACACGTATTATATTTGTTGCTTCTAAATGTTGAACTAGGTGTGGAGTGGAGAATTTTTTGCACAGTTTTAATAGCAGTAATATATCATGCGTGTGTATTAAGAAATTAAAAATGTATGATTATATCATAATTTTTGAATAAATAGAATTATATTACTCGTAACTTATGAAAAATTTAATTAAAAATAATATATTAGGGGCTCAATTCTCATTTATCTTTTGAATATGAAAGATAGTCCTAGGACGAAATTAATCATTTAGCCTTTATAATTTTGAACCGGTTACAACTTAACACAGTTTTTGGAATTGGTTACAATTTAATATAGAGCTTTTAATTCAATCCAATTCAATTTATATAGTTTTAACTTAGATTGAAATTAATTTCTAAACTTTAATTCAGTTCAACTCATTCATTATAGTTTTAACCATTTTAAATTTTAGTCTATGAATTTTAGAAAATATAATTATAAGGATTAAAGTTAATTTTTTCAATTTACAACTAATATTTTAAAGGGAAAATGACGCATAAAGTACCTCGAAAGTAGTGAACCCCAAAAAGGTGATTCGAAATTTAAAATCCCAGAGTAATGATAGTTCATGACGCGTCTTTAGCAAAGTTTAAATGAAATTACCTGAATGTCCATGTAATCATGATGAGACGTGTTCAGTTTTGGAAGGAGATTCCAGGAGTTAAAAGATAAAAATTGTATTTAATAAGGTCTTTTCAAACCAACAAAATTAAGTATGGTGTAGAAATCATACTTTCTAAATCGAATATGGGTCTTATTCTGAATCGATTATGCCTCATTAATTGAATTGAATAAGCCTCATTGTAACTTCCTCATTTCAAAATGATATAAAACAGAATCGAATTAATATAAAACACATTCGAATGATAATAATCTTTATAAATAGTTTAGAAAACTCAAATTTCAAAATGATGTAACGTCCTCATTTCAACTTCAAATTTGATAAATGACCTATCATTGGAAATCCCTTTGAGTCTAGTTTCAAATGGCATAAGTTTCACAGCCATTGGATTAGTATTTTAAGAGATATGATAAAAAAACCAAACATGTGTCAGGAATACGTTTATTTCAGATATATCTTCAGTTTTTTGATCATATCTCTCGACCTAGATATCCAATTGACTTGAAACTTGTTCCATATAAAACTAGACTCAAAGAGTTTTCCATTGATAGGTCATTTGTTAAATTTAGATCTTAAATGAGGAAATTACAACATTTTTAAGTTTGAGCTTTCTAAACCATTTATAAAGAGTAGACTCATTCGAATGAGCTTTAATTTCATTCGAATGAGACTTTCTAAACCGTTTTTTTCACCAACGATTTAGAAAGTCATCTCCAAAGGTGTAGAAATTCCAATTTCCACACCGTTGAGGAAAAAAACGGTTTGGAAAGTCTCATTCGAATGAATATAAGACACATTCAAATGAGTCTACTCTTTATAAATGGTTTAGAAAGCTCAAACTTGAAAATGTTGTAACTTCCTCATTGCAGCTCCAAATTTGACAAATGACCTATCAATGGAAATACCTTTGAGTCTATTTTCATGTGGCTCAATTTTCAAGTCAATTGGACATCTGGGTCGAGAGATATGATCAAAAAACTGAAGATATATCTGGAATAAACGTATTCCTAACACATGTTTAGTTTTTTTATCATATCTCTTAAAATACTAATCCAATAGCTGTGAAACTTATGTAATTTGAAACTAGACTCAAATATATTTCCAATGTTATGTCATTTGTCAAATTTGGAGCTGAAATGAGGAAGTTACATCATTTTGAAGTTTGAGCTTTCTAAACCGTTTATAAAAAATAGATTCATTCGAATGAGCTTTAATTTTATTCGAATGAGACTTTCTAAACCGCTTTTTCCACCAAAGATTTAGAAAGTCACCTCCAAAAGTGTAGAAAGTCCACTTTCCACACCGTTGGGGAAAAATGGTTTGGAAAGTCTCATTCAAGTGAATATAAGACACATTCGAATGAGTCTACTCTTTATAAACGGTTTAGAAAGCTCAAACTTGAAAATGCTGTAACTTCCTCATTTCAGCTTTAAATTTGACAAATGACCTATCAATGGAAATCCCTTTGAGTCTAGTTTCATGTGGATCAAGTTTCAAGTCAATTGGACATCTGGGTCGAGAGATATGATCAAAAAACTGAAGATATATCTGGAATAAATGTATTCCTGACACATGTTTGGTTTTTTATCATATCTCTCAAAATACTAATCCAATGGCTGTGAAACTTATTCCATTTGAAACTAGACTCAAAGGACCTTCTAATAATAGGTCATTTGTCAAATTTGGAGTTGAAATGAGAAAGTTACATCATTTTGAAGTTTGAGCTTTATAAACTGTTTATAAAGATTATTATCATTCGAATGTGTTTTATATTAATTCGATTCTGTTTTATATCATTTTGAAATGAGGAAGTTACAATGAGGCTTATTCGATTTAAATAATGAGGTATAATCGATTAAGAATGAGACTCATATTCGATTTAGAAATTATGTTTTCTACACCGTACTTAATTTTGTTCGGTTTGAAAAGACCTTATTAAATACAATTTTTATCTTTCAACTCCTTGACTCTCCTTCCAAAACTGAACACGTTTCATCATGATTACAGGGGCATTCATGTAATTTCCTTTAAACTTTGCTAAAGACACATCAGGAACTATCATTACTCTGGGATTTTAAATTTCGAATCACCTTTCTGGGATTCACTACTTTCGAGGTACTTTATGCGTCATTTTCCCTATTTTAAATGGTTAGATAGGTACTGACTTATGCCAAGTCAAAATTTAAAGAGCGAATTTCAACTAAATAAAAAAAATATAAGGACTTAACTGTATCAAATTAAAGGTTGGAGATTGGGTTACAGTTGAAATAAACTTATAAGGACCAAGAATAATTTTCCCTCTTCCTAATATCAATACTTATTAGTATGTTTATGATCAAATTTCTCAATTAACATATGATCATTGTAATTTGTATGCTTCTTCAAACGGGTATAATTTTCTATGTTGTAGATCTTAATTCATGTTAAAGAAGTAGTTTTTACCGTTAATTCAAACGAGTACAATTTTCTATGTTTATTGCCACGTTGATATCAATAAAAAAAAAAGTTATAACAACATAAGTAAAATGCTTTGAGTTTAAGTTTAGCATGAATGTGAAAATTAAATGTGTTTAACCAGCAGGTATCGATTTTGGATCTGGTGGAACAGATATTTTCCACTTAAGTAGGTTTTGAGACGTTAGGATTTATGTAAATGCGGAAAAACCTTTTGGGAGAATTACTCCCAATTGAATTCAACAATGCTTGAGAAAAAATGTGTTTGAGTGAATTATTTCGGTTAAGTGTAATAGAATATAATTGTAGGGTAATATACTTGTTTCCAATTCAATAAATATATATACACACACACACACACATATGAGAGAGAGATGTTTAATTTATCAAAAAGAAAAGACCGATCGAGGAGACATACTTAGATGACAAATTGCTATTAATTTCAAACTCCAACATTTGAAGTACAATATATATTCAAAATTGGCAGTGTTTGATCAAATATAATTAACGACCATTTTGGCTCAATATATACAACAGCCAATTTGACTAATAATAGGAAACTCCAAAATGATCATATATCATTTTCTGAACTCAATCACCACGAATCTCATCATTAATTTGAAGATTATGTTCTGCTCAATCCGGCCCTTTGACTTCTTCAACATTATACTTTGTATTCGCACCATGTTCAACAGCAGCAGCAACCATAACAATAATATAAATGTTAAAAGAAGTATGTTTTGTTACAACTCAATCCCTTTATATTTTTCTAATAATATATACACATGGATATTGAGAAATGAACAATTAATGATCATGATTAATGATAAATAATATAACTTATTATGTACAAATCTAAAAATATGGATGACTTATGATGTTGGAAATTTTGTCCTAGGGACCAATTATTATACCTCAAACATTATTTATTTTAATGTATTTTCTCTATTTGATTATCATATGTTTTGTATATTTGTTATGATAATTACATCTATAGACGAATTATGAATATTGTCTTAAATGTCCCTATTTGGTTGTTTATGCGGAAGCATAGATAAAGTAAGACCAGTATGACTTTGATGAGGTATGGAGATACGGTCAAAGTTATAGGCACTTATAAAAGTACAAGGTGCTGGACCGACCCACTATGAAAAAGCTGCATGGATTAAATTATAAGCTTATCTCATATGTAATCACGTCACAAATACCCTTTAACATGAGATCATCATGGATCCTACATGAGAGTCGCTAGGTTTTGACTTAGTCAAAAGTTACCTTTGACCAGGTGATGATAAAGGCTATAATTGGGCTTAGGGGTTTTCATATGGAGGAACGTGAGTGATCAAGATGGGATTTGTCCCTCACATTAGTTGAGAGATATTATTGGCTCCTCACTACAAAATAAGGCTACATTAGTAATGGTTATTTTATGTAGCAGCGGTTCAAAGAACTGCGGACGCACATAGATTAAACTGTTATTAAATTTGAAGCGGTTATACAATAACCACTACACATTCTCAACATAACAGAAGGAGGTTCGAACATTTTGTAGCGGCCCATAACCGCTAATAGTTTAGCCAAAAGTGACAGTGGAACGTGACGTTTGCAGCGGTTACAAAAACCTCTACTAATTTAAATTGTAATTCCTGCCCAAAATTCATGAAATTTTCCCTCTAAAAATTTGCAGCAGTTACATAACTACTACTAAATAAAATAGTAATTTCCACTCTTTTTTTCAAAGGTAAACAAATTCCCTCCAAATTTTGTTTGCAGCAGTTTTATCAACCGCTACTAATTTAATAAGTTGTTCACGCTTTTTTGTAGCGGTTTTTCAACCACTACTAAATGTAATTTAATGGAAAAATAAAAAAGGGGACGGGATTAAAAATTATTAACAATTGTAGCGGTTCTAGAACCGATACTAACTATTACGAAGTTTTTAAAAAGGTAATAGACTAATTAAAAAAAGATTTGTAGTTAATAAATACTTTAAGCTAAAGAAATTGAAAAAATTAAAAATAAAAACTTTTTAAATATTGTTTATATTATATTGAGTAACAAAACTTACAACAGAAAATTAAAAAAAAAAAGAAAAGAAAAATTAAAAGGAATGACGAAATCAAACATTTAGAAAAAAATAAAACATTAAATTAATAAGAATAATACAAAAGCCATAATTAATTTAAAAAACTGAACAAGCAAAACAGTATAGAAAGAGCAAACCAAATATTTAAAATTCATTAAATAAATTAACATCAACAACTAACCTAAAAAAATAAACCAACGAAATGCAAATACATTCAACATTAAAAAAATTACGCACCTGATTTATTTATTCATCTTCATCAGCTCCAACAAGGGATAAAGCTTCATCTCCTTTGGCTAAGAAGTTTTGAAAATTAGTATGCTGGAATGGCTCCACCTTATGTGTCAATTGTTCATCACTATCACCCATGTCATAAATATCTCTGGGCTTAAGATGAACAACCATACTCCAATCTTTATGTTTCTGATCTTCGACATAATAAACCTGTTGTGCCTCTGATGTTAGAATATATGGTTTATCGTCTGGAGAGTCACCTGTGTGAATGAGCCTTGAGAAATTCACAGATGTGATACTCAACTCATCTGTGGTTATTCCACGAGCAGTTGTCGTATTTGCCTAGGAGCACTTGAAAAGCGTGACAGTGAATTGACCTAGGTAATTCATTCGATGATGTCAACTAGCTTTCCATAGTAGGTGACACCTCCAAAACGCATGTCACCATCAATGGAGCTCGCATAACTTCTTGTACTGAATGTCCCAAAAACCTCGAAATTTTGGGTGAGAGAACCTTGATTGCGTGAAATTGTACAGAACTTGAAGCTATTGACGTTGTATGCGGTAAACCTTCTCGCATATTGGAGCGGGTCAATCGCAAGAGTTGTCAAATCAACTGGGTGGGAGTTGTTGTCATTGCGCATTCGACGTGCAAACCAACTTGGGAATTCTCTATATACCCTTCTATCAACCTCAACAGACGTCTGTGTCCTGATACGTAGTTGACGCTTGACATAACTTCTGAATTCTCTGACATAATTAAACACATATATATATATATATTAAATTAATAAGATAATATGTTAATAAACATACATTAAATTAATAAGATAATAGGTTGCCTTAAACCCGAACCCTGAGAGTCGGCCGGGGTGCCTGTCACGCCCCTCCATGGACACCCTCAGCGAGGTAGTGGGGTCTACAGCTGACCCCTGAGACTCCTTCAGCTCAGCGTCTGTACTCTGAATACGACTCTGTACTAAAAAAAATTAAATCAAAATATTAAAAATTAAAATATATAATGTAAAAATTAATTACAAATAAAATTATAAAATTACTAATTATAAATAAAATTATTAAATAATTAATTGTAAATTTACTAATTTCAAAATTAATTCAATAATTTAACAATTAATTATAAATTTTTTTAAATATTTATCAAAATTACAAAATAATTACAATTTAATTATGAAATTACTAATTATTAATAAAATTACTAATTTCAAAAATTAATTATAAAATTACTAAATAATTATACAAAACTACAGATTTAAAAATTAATTATAAATTTAAAAATACTTACAATGATCTCCTCGATCTCCTGCGTTAGGGGAGATCTATCTGTGTGTGAGTGTGTTTGTGGGTGGTCACAAACATCTCCCCGTAGGTCGCCCTTCGACCCTCCCTCCGTGCCGCCTCATCCAGCTCCGAGTACGCGACGGAGAACCGCTTCGATCCTGTCGTATGGTGGATCGTCTGCCAGGGCCGGCTCCACACAACCCTCCTTGACATGGCCTGCTGCTTCGGAGACCTCCTGAACCGGACAAATCTGGCCCAGTCCACCACATCGACCCCGTCTGGAACATCCACCTCCAGCTCCTGGATCGTCCTCGTCCCGTCCCCCTCTTTTTGGTGGTACAGGCGACTTCGCCTGTTCTTCCACCCTTCCCCCCATCTTCGAGATGGCAAACTCCCTGTTCGCATCTCGTACAACAAATTTGCCCTGCAGCAGATTTCAAAATTAAAGTTAGTAAACTATTTATTAATTAGAAATAATTACAACACTTTAAATAATTTAAATTTTACCTTCACTTTCTCCCATATAGCGTTCTTCAGACTCGGCTGGATCCTCTTTCAGGTCTCAGCGCTAATGTCAAACTGTAGGAAGTTCCCACCCTGCTCATTCACGTAGTGGTTGTAGAGTTGACCGCCCTTCCCCTGCGGCTGCCGGATGATATCGTCCCACTGCACGACGACCCTCTGCCCACTAGGGAGTTGGTATACTTCCCTCAGTGTGAGCTTCCTCGTAACGGTCGCCCCTATCGGATCTGAAAATTGAATTCATACAATTATTTTATAAAAATAATTATTTATTAATAAATAAATTAAACAAATAATTTAAACTAATAAACAAATTAACTAAATCATTTTAATAAATAAATAAATTAAATTAACCATTTTTAATTAAATAATGTATTAATTGTTTACTTACCCTGAATGTCGACCTCAAACTTAGTGGATCGACTAGCAGAAGGGCGTCAGAATCCTTGGTCCCTCTCGATGTCTTGGTCCTCAAACATCTCAGCCTCTTGGATCGAGATGTTGATATAGCCTACGTCGAAGTCGCTGACGCTCAACATAACGTCCCCGCCCTCCTCTTGACCATCTCCACCCTTGGGGAACATAGGCTCCTTCCCACGCCTCTGACTACGCTCCTGATCAGCCATATGAAAAAAATTAATTTAAAAAATTAATTAAAATAAACTAAATAAAATTTTAAAAATAAATCTAAATATCTAATAAATAAAAAATTAAATACATAAAAAATAACTTAAAACTAACCTTAAAAAAGTTGAATAGCTAAAAAAATTTAGGAAATTCAAAAATTTACTCTCTGATGTGACGTTTTCAAAAGACGAAAGTGAAAAAAATGAGGGGGAGGGCGGGTTTATATAGACGTTGATTTAGCAATGGTTTTAGACAAACCGATGTAAATTAGTAGCGGTTCATTCAAAATCGCTACCATAACCGCTATAAAATTAGCGCACCCACTTGGGAAATCTTACTGTTTAGTAGCGGTTTGTCTGAACCGCTATTGATTGAGAGACTCTTCGTTTTTGCAGCAGTTATTTTTGCATAAACCATTACAAATTGCGATACAAATCAGTAGTGATTTTGATAACCGCTACCATAACTGCTGCCACTGATGACCTTTCGCTTCTGCAAAGGTTTGCATTTATTGAAACCGCTACAAATTTGTAAAAAAACCGCTACAAATTTGCAGTTCGTTTGAGTAACGGTTTCTAACCGCTACAAAATTTAGCCCTCGATTGTTGTTGCATATTAGTAGCGCTTTGACCTTAAACCACTATAAAGTTCATAATTTAGTATCTGTTTTGTTAACCGCTACTAATAAACCGCTCTAAATACCCTTTTTTTATTAGTGCCTCGATGAGTGAGTCTGAGAAATGTATGGCCATACTGTAACGAAAAGAAGTTTTCGTTTCTTTGATCAGACTACTCATGGATCGAGAAAGTAATGGTCAGGAGGAGAATGACGTCATCCATACCTCATCCTTGACCGAGATTTCGTGTGACAAAAGGGATGTGATGTGGTTGCATGAAAGGTTATATCGTATTAACGATCCCCATATGATTTGGGTAGTCGTAATATCTTGCTAGAAACCGCTTGCGATTTGTGGGCCAATGTTGAGTTTAGCCCACTGCCAATTTTATATGGGTCTACAGGGTCGCACGAAAGAGCAGCCCAACATGAGCTTTAATTCTAGAGTTTATTCGAATTTTATATATGTATATATACACAAATTCGAAATGAGAAAGGTGTTGTATGTTAGTTTCAATATTTAATTTATTTGATAAATTAAATAACTAACATTAACATTTATATTTAATTTATAAAGATAAATTGAAATTTGTTGGCTCATTATTTGGATTAATTATATGGATATGATTTAATCAAATTAGACTAATCCAAATTAGGATTGCAAAATTCAAATTTCATATTTTGAATTTTAAATTTCGGATTTCAAGATTAATAATAATTAATCTTGAATATCTTTTCAATTTCGAATATAAAGATTAATCTTGACTATCCATTTGAAATTCGAATTTCAAGATTAATAAAGATTAATCTTGAATATCCTTTTTGAAATTTGAATTTCAAGATTAATAGAGATTAATCTTGGATATCTTTTTAGATTCGAATTCAAATTTTAAAGATTAATTAAAGATTAATCGCAGATTCTAAAAGTTCTCCATGAATTCTATAAATATTAGGACTAATGAGTAAGAGATGTATGAGAAATTCGAATATGACCTTGAGCCACCGGAAACCCTAGAGGGAGAGTGAGACGTAAGAGGCGTTAGCACGCTATGATTGTTGGGAACTGTTCGCATGGATACAGGTAGAGGGAGGCGATCATAGAAACGTCGGCTTTTCGTGATCGGAATCAAGAACGCAAAAGATTATGGAACCTGAGAAGATCCAAACACAAGAAACGCTTCGGATTCAAAATATAAAAGGTACGGCTCTATCTCCTTGATTTAAACGCATTTGACAGATCCATAAGAGAATTAGTAAAATTTAAACTCCGCTGCATGTACATTCTAATCTTAACATATGATTCGTGTATATTCCTGTATTGTACACGCATATGCATGCATATATATATATATATTAGGTTTAACTTGTCCTTATCTACAACTCCAAGTCACTGTCACGGCCACTACGGGGGGAACAAAAATTAACTAAACCCTTAATATATAATATAATTTACTTCACTTTTCCCAGAGACTTTTGTCCAAATTAAGACTTGCAAGGTTGAAACTAATACTAGAATTATTGATCGTTCATATTATCATCTCCAGCTCATCAGTAGCAATCGCTTAACACACACACACACACGCTGTGTGTGTGTGTAAAATATCTCTATCATTTGATATACTTCTTTCCTTGGCAGACATCATCAACCACAACAGGTCAAAATGTGTGTGTGTATATATATATATATAAGATAAAACATATTACATTTTACGTTGTTGATTAATCTTAAATATTTCAAACTTGTTTATTATCAACCACAACAGGTCAAAATTTATATTCCTGCATTTTATACTTATTGATGCTTAAGAGGGAGGAGATATAAGGTTGTTAGAAGATAAAAAATGGTAGGTTAAACAGAAGCGTCATTATAGGGTATAATAATTATCAAATGAGGGTATAATTGAAAATAAATAAATTGACCAGGACTTAAATTTATAAAACAACAAATTAAAGTTTTGAAACAAAATTTTTTTGACCTCAAACGAAAAAAAAAAACCAACAATACTCAATAGATCATATAAAATCGAAGAAGTATCTTTAATGTGTTTTAACCATAAAATATAATCAACGATTGATATGAATGGTTGCACATTTATTTTATTTTATTTGCAGATTAGTCAAATTTTGAATTAATAATTGAGTGTTTTTAGTAAAATAGTTACGTTTATTTTCTAATTATTGATTTTAATAATGTAATATAGTTTAGAAAAATTAGTTACGCGTACTTTAAATAGTAGACAAGCATCAGTCGGTAAGGGGCAAGAAATTAGCTAAAATTGACAGCTTTTCGACCCCAATCAGACGAATTTATTTTTCTTTTCTTTGTAACTCCATGCCTATTTATTCACCTCTTAAATTTTCGATAAATTTATTTTATTCTAATTTATTCATTTGATTTAAGGATGTTCGAATGCTAAAATTTAATTGTCATTAAATTGAACTGCTCAGTAAAACACTACGTTCTTGATAACTACTAACTTAAACCTAGAAGGAAAAAACTTTGAAGCAATCCAATTTCCATTGAACATTGGCCCAAAAAAAAATTATACTGCTTATATATTAATTGATTAAATAGATAAATGAATATTAAATGGAATAATTATTGATTAACTATCATAGCACATCCTAGAATTGCGAAAAGATACTGGGTCCGTTTGGCAACCACTTAAGCAGGCCAGAAGTACGTTGCACAGTGGAATAAGCCTGATTCATCCACTGTTCATTTTTTTGGCCCGTTTGGCAATGCTTTCTGCGTTAAGTGGCTTCTTCACATAAGTGACTTCTCCCCGTAAGCTGAAAGGAGCAGCTTCTGACCAGCGGCAGAAGATAACACAGCACTCCAACAGTTTCCCCAACGGCTCTCTTCTTGTGCAATAAATTCCAACCCTTGCCTCTTCATTCCCAGAGAAGCTAGTTGTCGTCTTCATCTTCGTCGTCATCAGATTCCAGCAAGGATTCACTGCTTACGTTCATTTCCCGAGATGGGTCGACCAGAAACAAAACAGAGCCTTTAACCTCTGCATCTTTGTCACGGTCTTCTTCTTTTTCTTCATTTGGCTCATTATTGCTTTGGTTTTCTGGCACGGATTGGTGGGTAATGTCTAAAGCATTGTGTTTTGTAATGGCGGCGGAGATCGTTGTGTGCTTGGGACCATCGGGTGGAGAATCAGAATCGGGTAAGCCTTTGTGTTGGAAGTTTGAGGAATCAACAATGGTGATAATGATGAAGTTGACAGACGTAAACGAACGGCGGAGAGAGTAAGGTTCTTGCACAAAACCCAAAGACGAGGAAAAATAGAGATGACGAGGTTAAATGCGAATGGAATTACGGCCACTTTCAACAAAACTAGAGTGGATAAAATCACCATGGACATGAGCACAAGCTTGGATGCCCGTATATCAGTTTCAAATCTGTTCGATTTCAGCAAAGATGGGTTCGCAAAAAGATCCATCCTTTACGAAGAAGATTCAACTGGGTAAAGAAAAAGAAGGAATTTTCCTAAAAATTTAGACGAATGAATCTTGGAAAATTCAGACGAATGAATCTTGTGTTACTTCTCACATATCCCAACTTATTCCCAAACATATTCACTTTTACAAATAAGTCACTTTTTCCACCGCTTTCCCAAACATAAATTACTTTTACAATCTAACTTATTTCCAATCTCACTTCTTCATAAGTTCTTCCGCAAATAAGTTACTTATCCCACCGTGTTCCCAAACGGACCCACTATAAAAGGGATAAGAGAATTAAAAAAGGGGTGGAAGGATTATTAAATAGTACTACCCCTTGTCTCCTTCATCCTGTTTCAAGTGGAGAGAAATTTTTTTTGTATCTTATTTATATGTCATATAATTAAATTTATCATAGAAATGTATAATTTTACCTTTCATTTATTATTATGTATAATTTTTTTCTCATTATTTTAATGATGATATCCACTTTTTAGAACTTTATATCATTTTCTCATTATTTTACATGATACTATGCTGAGTAGTAGAAAAATAATCAAGTGATTGAATTTCTAAAATTTTATGCAATGGACATTGGTGGGGTTTTTACTTGTTTCTTTTGCTTTTTTTTAAAAAAAATAACATATGCTTAGTGCATATATTATTCAGTTATATTATAAGGCGCTTTTTTAAAAAGAAGAGTTGATATCATTATAAATATATCATTAAATGGGATATCAATTACATTTTTAAAAGATTATTTCTGTTTGAAAATTTGCTACATTTTTAAACAAATTTAATATCTTAATCATCTTTCATCGAAAAAATGTTTAGAGGTGTTTTTTTTTTTCTATTAGGAACAAGAGGGAGAAAAGAAATAATTTTATGGATTCATTTTCTTTTTAAATTAGGGGGTCACGTCAAGAGTTGTAATAGTATATTCCAAAAGGGGTGCATTTAATTAAAAAAATGGAGTGTGAAAGACCATGAATAAATATAAATAGAAGTGACTATTTATAAGATGAAATGAAAATTTTTTAATCCTATTTATAAATCACGTCATTAAATTTTTTATATAAGTATTTAAATTTATCATTCATTTATTATTATGTTAAATTTATTTTAATAAGGCATATATATATATATTAAATATACATATATGGTTGGAAAAGTGTTTAACTTTGGATAGAATTAATACCCTATTTAAAGTTTATTTGATCCGTGTGAATTATGTTAGAAAAGACAATGTCATTAATTTTTTATTTATTTATGTGTGGCCTACCGAAATAAAAGCTGGTCAAAGTCAAATATGCAATTAGCCATTTAAAATTTCAACGCTCTCACGCAAGCAGCGCTCCATGCTGGTCAAAGATTCGTTACATTATTTTTATTTCATTTTTTTTCAGTGGATAAACACTAAGCAACACGGTTCTGTTTGACAAAGTTTTTTAGAAGCTCAAAAACACGTTCAATAGTATTTTTTTATAAAATAAGATAATTTCCTTCACATATTTATCTCGACTTGCATAAAATTACTTCTCCACCATTTTTTTCAAACCGTTTTTCCAACCTAGGGCAACCTTGATAGACAAGATTCCCCAAAAAAATTGCATTTTTATTATAACAGTGATGTTATATGTTAGTAATTTTTTTTGGTGTACTTACCAATGATATAACATCATGTTATAAAGACAGTTTTAAATAATATTGAAATGTTTTACCTTATTACCCCTCTTATAATAATGTGATAACCCTTTCATTTTACCTTATTCCTTAAAAGTAACTTAATTGTTTTTCCGTTCTAAGTAGGGTTTGTGCAAGTATTTACAAATTTTAAAAAAATTCTTATATTTTTACATTATAAATTAGAGATTTATATACCTTCAATATTTACCAAAGTAAAAGAGGACCAATTTACCCAAGTTCTTTACTCTTTATTTGGATGTTGGGACTTATGTATTTTGCTATCCAAGGCAAGATAGCTTCCGGTGGGGTGAATAAGAGGGTGATAGGAAGATTCACTGTAATGCATGGGAAACATTTAACTAAAAGAAAATTAGATTTAAAGACTTCCAAAACTATAACTTAGCAGTATTGGGCAAGAACTTTGGAAGGCTTGAATGCTAAATAAGACGAGTCCAAATATCACTCTATATAAAAAACTAGACCCCTTCACTAGTCCAAAAGAAGTGGAATTTGAGCAATTTACCAGTACTAGACTTTGCTTATATGGCCATATTAACAATTCAGCTGCCTTATTTAGATGGGGAAGATAAACTTCAAGTGGGAATGGAATATATTCTGGAAAAGCTAGCTATAGGTGGTTACAGAATCAGAAAGTGACCAAGACTCAAACTCAACCGAGCTGCTCCTTATCCATCTCACTCGGAAGTTTATTTGGGACTTGAAAGTTCAAAAGCATGCCCTAAGGCGCTTCCAACAAAGGAAGCATTAGCAAAAAAGAAAATGCAGTTTATCAGCAATATGTTTTAACTGTCATAAATGTCATGAGACGGACGAGCATAGGCTGCTACTATATGTGACTGGGTGAGAAAAAAATATAGTTTGCCTAGCCTTAGCAGTGCATCAGTATAGTGTTTGTAACTTTGAGGAATGGCTTTTTAATCTCTTGACTGAATTGTAACGTGATGATTTCCAACAAGCATTCGTTGACTTATCTGTATTGGTATATCTGGAATGCCAGGCGCAGTGAGGTTTTTGAACATTGAATTTCTAGTTTTTTTTAATAAAAAACAAAATGACAGTAAAGTGCAAATGACAGCGTGAAGTAGAAGCAATACATAAATTCGCAAATTGGTGCAAAAAGGACAATATGACATTGGATAATTCTGTCCCTCTGAATATCATAAGCAATGAAGTGATATCTTTCTAGTTATGAATGGGTTTTGCAATATGCAAGTGGTAGCTTGAGGGAATTTTGGCGTGCGAGAAAGTGCAATTGTTATTAGTAGTGATGCTCGCACAACTTGTGAACCTAGATAGATGATGGTCTCCTCCTGAGTCGAATTCCCTATAAGTTGGATGTTGATGGCTCATTTGTTACAGCTACATGAAAGAGTGGACATGGTTATGTCCTTCGTGATTCTGATGGTGATGTGATTGACATGTTGTATCATCTAGGTGAAGCTAAGTTGATCAAGACATGGAAAAGCTAGAAGTTGAATCCTGTACAGACATTAGGCTCTCTTATGTTCCTCGTTCATGTAATTTGGTAACCAACTGGTTCGCCAAACCTAGTTGTAAAGACATGACTGATTGTAAGAGCGGATGTTTCCAGCACTGAAATCGCATGGCATATATTGAGACTAACCAATTCTGCAAATTTCTAGAAAATAATTTTAGAATAGGTCCTTGCAAAAACATTCGTAATCGACAACCTTTTTTGGGAAAACCGCATATATGTGTGATCACATAGGCTGCACAATACGTGCGAGTAGCAACCTTGAAAAGGGAGCTGCTCCTCCACTTTCAACACAACAGAGAAATGCGTCCACTAGGATATATAAGCTCTGAAAAGAGTGCATAAAACCTAACAAATACTGCAATCTGTGCAACTAGATGTTCACAGGGACATCGATTCAACACCCAAAATGAAAAAAAAAAAAAACCATGCCCTAGTGCAGCATCTAGATTTCAACATCCGGTTGATACACCAATAAGAAAAAATCAGTACCGGTCGAAAGAAGATGGACGACCACCCCTGCTTGGACGGTCATAAGGACCACCTCGTCGGCCGCCCCTAAAATTCCTTCCTTGGTCTCGTGCTGGCGCTCCACTTCCATACCTGTCATTACTGCCATATCTGTCATATGTTCTATCTTTCCCATAACCATTTTGCGGGTAACGGTCTGAGCCACCATATGAATCATTTGCAAACCGATCTCCACTAGCACGGTACCTACAAGGTTTATAGCAAAGCTATAACAATAGAAATGCATATATAGGACTCAAATGCCACGCTATGAGCAATAGACATGTGCATCCACATTTCCAATGCCATGGTTTATCAAAAGGGAGATACCAAAGGAAAATTTTTAAATGTTGAACACAACTGAGGCTTGAAAACTACGGATGCAGTATCAAAGCAGCAAATAAAGTGTAGTAATTTGCATACCTGTCACTATAATAGTGATCACGGTTGGCATATTTATCTCGGCTATCAAAGCGTTCCCTATCTCCAAAACGTCCTCCATCATAACGATCATCAATAAATCGATCACGATCACCAAGGCGATCCCCATGGCCACCAGCACCTCCAAACCTAGGACGTGAAGAAAATGAACCCCCACCCCCACCACGACCTCCTCCCGCCAAAGGACAATCTCGGGCCCAGTGGCCAGGTCGCCCACATTTGAAGCAGTCATCCTGCCCTACCCTACCTCCCACCCCATA
>JANTPZ010091502.1:0-14811 GCA_025593235.1 Vachellia pachyceras
TTAACTCCGAAATCCCTTATTTACCACTTATTTACGAAAGTGCCACTACCTTTTCTACTTTGGCCATTATTTCCAAAATGCCATAACTTTTCCTACTCTTTCTTAATTCCAACCCTATCCTTGGTTGAATTTTGATATTTTTTGTCAACTTTGACTTTTGGGTTGACTTTTGACCAAATTACCAAAATGTCCTTATTATTTGATGACACTTTGAGCCTTAGATCTTTCTTTCCTTTAGGCATTTTCCTCTATATTTTCCTTATTTATGGGCCTTAGATTATCACATAATTTACCAGTCTAGCCTTTAGTTCAAGCTACAGAAATGCGGATATTACAGTTACAGCAGAACGTAGGATTTGCAGCAAAGAGCACTTGTGTATGGCACATAAAAGCTCAATCAAATTTGCCACTTATACTCAAATATACGGATACGACACACAAAGGTTAAACACAAACTTTTATCTGTCATAGAGACTGGATGGATTAGATCAAACACACCGCAGACCTATCAACAATAATGGGGAAAAATATTTATTTTGATTTTCAGAGAAATGTTAATATGTGCACGCCAAAAATCTTAACACTTGATCAATACAATGTATGAGCAACCAGTAGATTGGCAAAACAGAGTTACAGCCAAAGAATAACCACAAACAGCAAACAATTAGAAATAAAAAGTTGGACACAACACAGAATAGCAAATGACAAATGAACGTAAGTTAGAAAATTACACTGATCAGTCAAGTAAAATCTAGAGCAACCATATTATATAGGGTTTAACCTGCATTGAGATGGATACTCAAGAAGAATATGAAAGACCGATCGTATTAGTATTATCCAACGTCATGTATCAAAACATGTCTATTGATGTTTATGGGTTTTTAATTCCTTCAACAGAAAGAAACCAATGAAGAGAGAGAGAGAGAGAGATGTAAGAAAATTAATTACTTACATATAATCTTATTTCTAAAATATGGTACTGACCAAAATTATAACTTTGTCAAATTTGCGTCTCGATAATTTGTGTCATAACCTCACTAAAAAGGAGAATATATATAAGAAATATATATGTTGCCATCTCAAAATCAACAAGTTTCTAACTTCTTCCCTATATATTTACGTAGCTGTCTATATACATGTCTCCGGTAGTACCTCCTTATCATATTAATATGTTCAATTTTCTTACCACCATAAGGGGTATTATCATTTAGTCAAAAGGTTATAATAAGGTCTGCAATGGTTTAAACCTCTTTGACCGTTTGAAAATGTTTTGATGGTAAAGACAGGTAAGATGTATGTTTGGAAATTCGTTGAAAAGGTGATTTTACGCAAGTCAAAATAAATATATGAAAGGAGTTTTATCTCAATTTACATGTAACATGATTAAAACGTGATTGTCAACACTATGTTAGTTTCGGAGGATTATAGTGTCATTAATTAGATAGGTCGTTTTAACTTTCGTACGTACGGAACTTAATAACTCTCAGTACTTTCGTACGTACGGATACTTAATAACTCAGTATTTTTTTAGTTGTGAATATCATACTAGGACAAACCGCACTGGGATATCTTTGCTTCGGAACAAAATAATTAAATTTTTGCTCGGTCGACAGGAATGTCCAAGCAAGTGGAATCTTTCATTCACATTTTCCCCATCAAGAGCGTTTCACAAAATTATTGGATTGCAAACTCAGTTTGTCACACGACACATTGAAACTTCAATTGAATGATCTCTTTCCTAACTATCGAAATTTTTACTCACGAAATCAAAATGTTTTCAACTCCATTTGTTAGAACAGCTCTTGTTGATGCTTGAATCAGAGGCCGAAAGACTCCGATATATATAGCACATCTTGAAACTAATAAAGTTCTTTAATATATCATTCTTATTGGCATTTTTGCAATAATGAAGACAATTCAAGCCATTTTATATACATGTTTGTGGGTATTTGCTCAAATTCATTATTATTGATTTATTTTATACACTTAGTAACGCTAAATTCTGGCTCAACAGGTGTAAATAACCACGGCCAACTGTGTTTGTTTCTTAATTCTCTCTTTCTCCCTCTTAGTTTTTCGTTTTGATTTGAAATTTTTTTCAAATATTATTTGTTCATAAAAAATAAACAGTATATAGAAAGCAATTAACTCTGGATCCGATCACGTATCCCAATGCTAAAAACTTATCATCCACTTGTCACTCTCTTTTCCTTCCCATTAAAGTGTTACTGTAAGTTTCATTTCTTCTTCTCTTTCTATACGCAGTGTAAGAACACTTAAAGCTTAATGTAACTCCGTTCACATTATTGTTCTTTCTGATCTTTCACTGTCAAATCTCAAAATCCATCCCTTATGCATCGAAACTTCAATCACCCTAATCATCAGATCCATCATTTTGTGGTATCTGATGAACAATTAAAGTTCCCATCAAAGCCTTATGATTTCCTACCATATGTTGGTGAGAGAACACAATTCCCACCACATAGGGATGATAAATTTCTGCAAGCAAATGGTTATTATCCCTTTTCATATTATCCTGCCTGTTCATCCTTTCCCAAGGGACTAAGCAACTATGGAATTCAAACTAACTGGGAATCATCAATTGATGAGAGCGAAAGGAAGAAGAAAGGAGCGGTGATGAGCAAAATTGCTAGGAACATAAGAAAAAAGGCCAGGCAAAGAGCTAGAAGCTCATCATCATCAACAACTTCTAGGGTTTCTTCAATCTTGGAACAGGCAAGCATGGAGGACATTAATGTTCATAAGAATGAGATTATAATTCCCGATACTCTGCACTCTCTTGATGGAAAGGTGGGATTTTTCATTTATTTAGAACTTGGAATTGGTCAGTCAATTTTGACCAAGAAAAAAAAAAGATCTTTAATTTTCTGGGTATTGTTATTACTATATTATATGGATTTTCTCTTTTTGTTTATGGCTGATCCTTTTTTTAACGATTTGTTGTTTGAGATGATGAACAGAGACTAAAAAAATTGTTCACGAAAAAGTTGAAATCCAGTGATGTTAGCTTTATCGGTCGTATTGTCATTCCCAAGGTAACATTTTCTTCATCAGCAGTGATTGTGCAGTAATGCAAAGAAGATAATTTTCTTGGGAAATAATCAATATTTGTGATATTTCTTATTTGGAGTATTATATATTTTCCTTCTTTATATTTCATTTTTATGTAAATTAGCGATATGACATAGAATGAAGCTGAGAAGAAGCTGCCAGCTCTCTCCAATAAGGAAGGCATTGAAGTTGTACTTAAGGATGTATGTACGAACCAACAATGGAGCATGAAATACAAGTGAGAAAAGTGATCCTAAAATAATATTATAAAAATATGGATATTTTTTGTGCTCCATATTTATTTATTTATTCTTATTCTTATTCCTCTTCAAAGTGCTTATTTTATCATAAATCATTATAATGACATATATAGGTACTGGTGTAATAATAAAAGTAGAATGTATGTTCTTGAAAATACAGGTAAAAATCACTACTCATCTTGTTGATTTCCATTTAGTAGTTTCACTGCCAAGCTCTTGAAGGATTGTGGGATATATCTTAAAATTTCTCTTTTTTTTCCGCCCCAATGAAACAGAGAGTTTTGTGAGGCATTATCAATTGCAAATAGGAGATTCCATAGCTCTTTTTGAAGACGAGGAATTAAAAAATCTTGTGAGTCTTCATTATAACACAAAATTACTAGTTATGCAAATTAATTTTTCAATGAGCATTTATTTTATTTAGACGGATGCGAATGAGTGTAGTATTATTTAGGGAGCATTGGGGAATTAATTGAAAAGTGGGACCTGCTCAGTTGCATATGTGGAAGTTTAGTTGCACACGTGAAAACTTTATTGCACATAACGTAGAAGCTCAGTTGCATATGTCTGGAATGTCCCATTTTGCAATTATTTATTAGTGTTTGCATTCACATGCAACGATACGTAACATAGTCTAGGTCGCTTATGACCGCCAAGTCAATTGGTGTCGATGTTTCTGTTGTGACATTAGGTTTCGAGTTCGATCGCGGCATCTCCTCAAGCACCAAAAAAGTTGGTTTAGTATGAGAGAGAGTGAATGAGAGATAGAGTGGGGCCCATGCACATGGGTCTAATTAAACTCTTATCTTGATCCATGTAAAAACAAGACAAACGGTTAAGCCTACAGCCATTGCTTATCTTTTCATTATTTTGTGGCTGATTTCATGTAAGTAATGGACACAAAGAATTAAACAAGAACTTATGAACTGGTTTCTTTTCCTCCCTGTATAATAATCCTAATAGGATTCTAAACAACTGAATTTAAGTCTATTCTTTTAATGTCTCTTAAAATCAATATAAAGTATACCAAAGTTTAAAAGTTATTTCACTTGACGGATCATTTCTAAAACCTTTTTATTTAGCCCTAGGTATCCATATTTGTTAAATTATTGTATACTATTCAATTATAATTAGAGTATTTATTACTTGATTAGTCACCTTATATGCACCATTGATCCTAGTAAAGTGGATGCTGTGTTGAAGTGGGGAACTCCGCAATCAGTAACTGAGGTGAGAAGTTTTGTGGGATTAGCTGGCTACTACAGGAGATTCATAAAGGGATTCTCTCAGATTGCGATGCCTCTGACCAGGTTAACCAAGAAAGATCAGCCATCCATATGGACTGAAAGGTGTGAAGCTACTTTTCAAGAGTTGAAAGAAAGGTTAACTACAGCTCCTGTGCATACCCTTCCTGATCCCCGTCATTTGTATACGGTGTATACAGATGCCTCCCTCAAGGGTTTGGGTTGTGTGTTGATGCAAGAAGGCAAGGTTCTCGCATATGCCTCAAGGCAGTTGAGGCCTCATGAAGTGAACTACCCGACCCATGACTTGGAACTTACCACCGTAGTGTTTGCATTGAAGATTTGGAGGCATTACCTGTACAGAGCTCAATTTGAAGTTTTGAGTGATCACAAGAGTTTAAAGTACTTGATTGACCAGAAAGAATTGAATAACAGACAGCGTAGATGGATGGAGTTTTTGAAGGATTATGATTTTGAGATAAAATATCATCCTGGAAAGGCTAGCGTTGTAGCAAATGCCTTAAGTCAGAAATTGGTTCATGTTTTCTGCATGAGCTTGAATGAGCACTACTGTTTAGAAGGACTGAGGGACATCGGGTGTTTCTAAATCGAAGAATTGTTGCTTTGAATTCGGTACAGGGTTATTACAGGTTTCACCAAAATCTCAGAGATGCTCAGATGAGAGATGATCGGTTAAGGCAAATCCAAAAGGAGTTAGAGCAAAGGGATGTTCAAGATTATGAAGTGGATGATGCATGTATCTTAAAGTATAAGAAAAGGATTTGTGTTCCTAATGATGAGGAGATTAAAAGAACTATTTTAGAAGAAGCCCATCAGAGTAGATATACTAGACATCCTGGAATTACCAAGATGTATAACGACTTAAAGCAACAATATTGGTGGCCAAACATGAAGAGGGATGTGACTGACTTTGTCTTGAGATATTTGACATGTCAAAAGGTCAAGATTGAACATCAGAGACCTACAGGGTTACTCCAAAGTCTGGATATCCCGAAATGGAAATGGGATAGCATTTCCATGGATTTCATTATGGGTTTGCCGCTAGTCCGAAACAATTGTGATGCTATTTGGGTGATCGTCGACCGATTAACTAAGTCAGCTCACTTTTTGCTAATCAGATCGAACTACTCTCTACAGAGACTGGCTGAGTTGTACATCAGGGAGATCGTTCGTTTGCATGGAGTGACAGAGAGTATCATATCGGATCAAGGTTCGAGGGTCACAGCAGACTTTTAGAAGTCTCTACAGAAGGCTATGGGGACTAAGTTAAAGTACAGTACGGCTTATCACCCGCAGACAGATGGTCAGACTGAGAGGACAATTCAAACTCTCAAGGATATGCTGAGGGCATGCGCTATCAAGCTTTCAGGTAGTTGGGATCGTCACTTACCTTTAGCAGAGTTTGCCTACAATAACATCTACTATTTGAGCATTCAGATGGCTCCTTTTGAGGCGTTGTATGGTCAAAAGTGTAGATCACCTTTGTGTTGGACAGAATTGAGTGAGAGGACGGTGATTGGACCATATTTGGTTGACGAGATAGAGATGATCCATCAAAAGTTATTGACAGCGTAGAGCAGGCAGAAGAGTTATGCAGATAGGCGGCGCAGACCTTTGGAATTCGAAGTGGGGGACCACGTGTTTCTTAAGGTCTCACCGATGACTGTTATTGCCAGATCTATTAAAGTGAAGAAATTAACTCCCCGATTCATTGGTCCGTACGAGATTTTGGAGAGAATCGGACTAGTTGCTTATTGAATCGCCTTACCGCCGTCTCTGTCGAGGGTGCACAACATGTTTCACATGTCTCAACTGAAGAAGTACCACCTTGATCCGTCTCATGTCATTGAGCCAGAGGAGGTTGAGTTAAGGGAGAATATGACTTATCAAGCAGAGCCAGAAAGGATTGTGGATGTGCAGGACAAGCAATTGAGGAGGAGGACCGTTCGGCTGGTGAAAGTTTGCTGGAAGGGTATGTCACTGAGGGATGCTACGTGGGAAACGGAAGAGCGGATGCGGCATGATTTCCCCTTTCTTTTTGGATAGGTATGTTAGTGTGATGTGTTAGGGTTTATTTGCATGTTTGTGTTGCATCTTGCTTGTATTTGTATGATGATTGTTGTTTGTGATTGTCTTTGTGGATGAAATCCTGGTTATATGTTGTATTTTGGGTGTTTTCCTCCCTTTTAGAGCAAAATTTTGGGGCAAAATTTCTATTTAGGTGGGGAGAGTTGTCACGTCCTTATCTCTCTGCATAAAAAAATATGAAAGCTGCCACACTTTGTGTGTGGCAGCAATGGTGCTGCACGTGATGGTGATGGGTGGGTGACCCATCACCATCAGCCCCTTTTTATATAAAAAACGAAAAGAATTCAGAGAGGTGGCGTGAGACAGTGGAGAAGGCATCCTTTGACAAAAAAAAAAAAGGAATGGTCAGAGGTTGAAATCGTGTAGCAGTGCAGGGGCAGATTTTATTTAAAAAAAAATTCAAAGTCTCTCGGCGGGAAAGGTGAGGGGGTATTATAAAACCCCTCCTCACATTAATCTCCACACATTTTCTCACAGACGCGCACACACCCATCAGTTAAGAGAATGCCCGGTGAGAGAGGGAGCATGGGAGAGAGGAATAGGCATCTGGAAGGGCTATTTTCCAGTCTAAAGTCCCACTTTTGGGATTATTTAGGTAAGTAAAATGACTTATTTTCATTAAACTTCCTTCACGAAAGTTGTTCCAAATATTTTTCTCTTTCTAATGGTAGTAATATTATGTTGATTAGAGAATATTTTAGTATTTTTATTTTCGTCCAGTTTAAGTTTTATTTATAGAGGACGATAAAATTGTAGATGTATTTTTATAACTAAGATCTGTCATGTTAGATTATTTTTCTAATGCCTGAAATATTTTTTACGAATTTAGTTGAAATATATATATATATATATGATTTTTGATATATTGATATTTGGACTGATTAGTTTATGATTAAATGGTTAGATTGATATTAGAAAATTTATTAGTCTTACTATTACATGATTTAATATATATATTCGTGTATATATAGTTAAGTATATTTTTGTTGAAAAATATATATATATATATATATTTATAAATAAATAAAAATATATATACGTATTTGTGTGTATATTCATGAGTATAGATATATTTATAATAAATATATATATGTTTGGAATAAATTATAATAAATTGTTTAATGATATATAGAAATTATTTAAATAAATTATTTAAAAAAAGTATTTATAGATATAAATTTATGTGGGTACCTTTATTTATTAAAAATTCATTTAAATAATTTATTGGGATATTAAAGGTATTCTTGAGATTTTAATTAAATTAGATTGTTTAATAAATTAAGTGTTTCTAATTTAAAAACTATTATATATTTAAAATCCTAAATTTTAAATTAGAATTTTGGTATGAATATTATTATAATATTAAATAGTAGAATTTTGGTATGAATATTATTATAATATTAAATAGTTGAAATTATAATTTTAAGGTCGTTTGAGTAATTATTTTACCACCCAAATTAGTTGTACACTAATGCGTAGTACTATTTAATTTTTGTAGACCGTTTATAGGGTCTTGGTGTTGGGCGAAGATTTACCTGTGGTAATATTTTATTACTTGGCGAGATGTAACTACTTTCCTCTCTTTGTGCATGCTTGTAATATGTTTGTGAGTGATTTTAAATATGTATTATTATGAAATGTGACATTGATGTTTAATTTTGATAATGAGACTATATTGTTAATAAAATTGTCTTGTGGGACCTATTTTCATTAAGAAGTGAAAATGTGATTTATCTATATATTAACGGTAATGTCTTATATTACAAATGACGCTTTGAGAATTTGTGAAATTGATCATGATAAATGGTAGAGTTATTATTTGATGATATGAGAGGGAGTGGTGGGTGTTGATTTGATGGGAGATTATTCTAAAGGATATAAGGGGGTGATTTTCTTGTACAAAAAGAAGAAATAAGGTGGTGGGCTACCATGTGTACGTTGATTAGTCCTTTAGCCCAATTGTATTTGATAGGGCAATGACACCCAGCTATTATAGTAAAGGAGAAACCCATGGTCCGTTCTTGTGCGCTGTGGATTTTGGCCGGTCCATATCACTTGATTGGAGAGCTCGATATTTGTACTACCAGTTGCACGGGACAGTACTAGCCCATGGGTTCAGTCAGAGGAAATAAGGCTGGGGGAGGTATAAGGGAGATAAGGAAATAAATCTTGTGCATTGATTTGCGTGCAACTTTATTGTGAGATAAGCATGAGTTTATGATGTCATAATTTGATAAACGTGTATGCTTATATATAAGTTGATTAAGTGACATTTTGTTATGCTATTATATTTAAAGTGACTATCCCACTTGACACCTCATGGGCACTTACTAGTATGCCCAATGAGATGGAATTGCTGGTTGCTGAGACGTTTGTCTCACCCTGTTGCTTTAACATTTTCCAGGTGTTAGTTCCCGTGCTGATCCTTCAGGGAAGACTCCGGAAGCTTGAACTATTTTCATTAAAAGTAGTACTTCATTCTTTTTGGATTATGTTGTATTATTATATATTGCCACATTAGGGCTCATCATGCATATGTTAACTTATTTTGACCGGTTGTTGAATCTTTTTGACTGTTTGACTTATTGATGGTTTACGTTTGGTCTGAACCTCTGTGATCTAACGCTCGATGATGGTTTCGATATTGACTAGCCAAAGGAATTTTCAATTAAATATTTTGTTATTGGCGTTTGAAGAAAATGATTTTACATATAACATATAAGCTAGATTTAATATATATATATATATATTATGAAACATTAACCTGCAGTATGAAGGGATTGCATTTTAACATATTTTTTATTAGTTCAAATTTTCAGATCATGTGGTATCTCTGTAGAACGTATGAATTTACCATACACAATTATACATTAATAAATGGGAAAATCTCTCAAAATATACCTCATGAAAATAAATTCAGCATAATAATAAATTAAGGGTATAATGTGAAAGATTTATTTGTCTTCCATATAAGTAGGATTAAAATAACATTTTTGCTTTGCTCTATAAATAGAACTAAATAAGTACATACTCCATGTCGTTTTTTAAAATTTTCCAATTACTAAATTTTAACACTATTTTAGTAATTATTAAATTAATTTTAACACTGTTTCCAATTACTCCAAGTGATAATTAATTACTAAATTTTAGTAAGAATTGATGTTTTAGTTTTCGTATAATATTTTTATTAATGGTTTTTGCCACATTTTAATGGTTACTTTAAATGAGCAATTTTTTTTTTTTAAACGAGACATAGGTTAATTTGTTTAGGTTCAATTATCCAATTATATCTTGTCATACGTGACTAGTTATTACCAACGATGGTCTAAAAGAATTTTAAAATATTATTCATGCATATAAAATTTTTAATTAATGTATGTAAATGTTTATTACTTAAAAATGATGAGCTAAAATGTAATTGGAGAATTAGATATAATAAATATAAGTAATGACGTAAGTTTTGTCTGTTCTTTTCACCAAATTAGCTCAACTAGTTTTGTTACCAATCAAATAAAAAATAAGGAAAGAGATCACGCATTAAACGGACGATGTTACGATAACTAATATTCATTATCTTTAAATTGAGTTCATTTTTTTAGTGGTCTACAAACTAAATAAATTACTTAACTATAATATAAATTTTGAAATGTTTATATTATTGTTAAATTATATAACTATTTATAAATTAAACAAATTAATTTGTGGAAATGATAAATATATTTAATAATTAGTTTTTTTTAAATTTCTCATAAAAAATCAACTAACTCATATCGTCAAATTATGAGGGATTAATTCTATCCGTTAGGCCCATCCCTTATTGTTAAAAATGTCATTTTTGTACAAAAAGTTTAGATGAAATGGGTCATAGAGGTTCACTAGGGTTATGATATATCTACAGGCTCATAAAATGCTTATAAAAGTACTTATAAATTGTCAACCAACAAGATCCTTGTACCGTAAACCTCTATTTTATAAATATCGTTCTATATTGGCCCAAAAAGTACGCCCGATGAAAACATTGAACAATGCTATTATGTCAGTGACTAAGTGCATGGTTGGGGAAACTTTTGCCCAAAGGTACACTCAAGTTAAGGTAAAAAATATCTCAAAATCTGTAAAAAGCACCTTGATATCTATAAAATTATCTCGAAATCCATAAAATCATCTCAAAATCCGTAAACTCATTTCTCTCGACGGATTCCCAAACATACTAAAACTTCACAACCTAGACACAAATATACACGTACTACAGTCGTTTCCATTTTGCCTCGAAATTATTACCCAATTCCTCTTCCAAGTTTTTATGGTAAAAAAATATTTCATTCAAGCATGTCATATGTGATGCTTAAATGAGAGTACAATTTCGTAAAAGCTCAAAAATGTTTTTTTAAGCTCAAATAATATTGTGAAAACTCAGAATTGGGCCATCTGATGAAATTTTTCCTTGGGCTGAAAATATCAGAGCAAAATAACCAACCTTCATAGAATCAGAATTTCAAATTAGGCCTACATGTTATATGGATAATAAAGCTTCTTCATGGGTTTGGGCCTAAAGAAATATGAATGAAGTAAATCGTTGTGCCAAACCCAACTCAAGTCCTAATTAGTCAGAAGTATCATGTAATAAATGGTTCATATATACTAACTGGTTTAAAGGGAGCGGGAGGGGTTAATCTTTTTTTTTTTTTTGCCAACGGGAGGGGTTAATCTATTATAATATAACAACCTGATATATATATATATATATATAGCACCCTGATAATGAATTGAACAGGTTGCCTCCCAATATAAGGATATATATATATATATATGCACTTAGCAAAAGAAAATGTTTGTACACACAAATATATGTTAGGTCTACCGAAAGTTATTAGTTCATAATTTAGCAAAATAAGGCCTGAATTATGCTGGAAGAAATGCTTATATTTAGTGTCCAACATTACTTTAAACAGAAGTTGGTCTAATAGGAGAATGCCTATTGGTTGTATACCAAAAAAAAAACAATTGGGGCTCATGCAAATGTCAAATTGAACGATGGAAGAACCAAACTTATGTGGACAATTTTCTTTTGGCCCAAAACATCTATGAGGACAATGATACATGAAATCCGAAGTTTGATATATTCAGACTTGAACATTGAACTTCGATATGCACCTCGTGAAACCATGGAGTGTGCAAACTTTCTAGCTAAAGCAGCTCATCATATGCTCAAGAACATGCGGATTTTGAAGTAACTCCCTCCCCCAGATATACTGCTCATTTGAGAGCCAATCTTTCACAGTACTTTCATTGTCGATCTTTAGATTTTCCCCATAAGTTCCAAGTTGTTGTAACTTGCCATTTGATTGATGTTTTTAAAAAAGTTTTAATTTTGGTGATTTTTAACTTCATCTAATCTTCAGGATAACTAGCTAATGGCAGAAACACCCTTCGAAGGCCTGTAGCAGTAGTCCTTCGGCCACAAGTAGGGCATTTACCTTCTGCTTTTATAGCATCCTTAATGCATTTCTCACAGAATACATGACCACACGTTGTCAACGTTTCTTCCATAATTGGATTTGTACATATTGGACATTTAAAGACAGGCTCCTTTGGAGGTTCAGGTAACATTATACTTTTCCCTTTCTGCAAAATGGTATAATAATTAATTTAGCTATTTCAACTGCATAAGCACCTCCACAATCATAGATTCTAATTTGTTCATGTCAGCAATATCTATTATAGTATTATTGAGGACAAAATACCTCTTATTTAAAGCTACCATGGAAACCATGACAAAATGAAAAGGAAAAGAATGTCAAGAATTGATTCAGTGGGTAGCATCTTATAACACAGCAATGAAAATCCAGACACGATGGGATGATGATAAAATTGAAAACAAAATTTGTTTAAATTGTAGTTTGAGTCAGGGACAAAATTTTTCTTCATTAAGGTTCTTGCTTCCTTTTCAAGTTTCTTTGTAGTATTCCAACATATTTCAGAAGCCAAACCAATCACAACAACAATAAGAACAATACAATCTAACAAGAACACTGAAATCTATTCAAAAGAAAAGCCTCTTGTCAATCAAATCAATATTAAAGAAACAACAGCGATAAAGATAAAAGGAAATACGACATGTATTGAAATATTCTAATACCTCAGAACTGCTACTGCCTCCCAAGCTAAGACATAGATCAGTATTAGGACCTCTTTGGTACAAAGAATATCTTGGTCTTTTGGGAGAAATTTCAGTCCTCCAACTCATATTATCTACAATTATCATGAAAGAGATGTTTATTACCACCAATCATAGGGAATATATATATATATATATATAAATTTTAACAACTTGAGTTGACAGGAGCTGAGAGATACCCCTCCATCAAAACTTCGGATCCTAGTAGAAAGCATTTTAGTTAACATGAATCAGCTGACAGCATACACTTGACAATTTCTTCCCTCAACGATAAAATACCACAACATGGGCCAAATATCTCAATTTCACAGCCTAATATTATCCATACCTAAACCAAATCCTAGAATATCCATAATTGTCAGCAACATAATTTCAGAAAACATCATAACCTGGCGTATTGGCTTTCATAAGCACGCAATCTACCCAGAAACATATTAGTAACAACTGCAACTAGCACAAAATCCATTTTGATCACTCAAGTAGAATCATATCATGATGTTATTAAGAAGATCCTACTGGTAATCTGCTTCTTTCAACAATGTTGCACCATCAGCCACAGCATGAGGAAATGGCTTTGCATACTATTTTGTAGACCGCACATTATGTAAATTGTTACAACATAAAGAAAAAACCGAGTTCAAACTCAAACTAAACAAACCAATATAGTTGTGAAGTTCCAAAAGAAAATGGGAAAAGGAAAGGAGAGACAGAAGTTAGAAAGAAGCTGAGAGGGGGGTAGATCATCAGCACTGATTACTAGATATTAAACAAAATGTTCATGAAGCTTCTGAACAAAGAACAAGGTAGAGTGATTGAATAATAAGCTACCTAAATCCACATCACCTATTGTCCTCCCACGATTTCTTCTTGAATTATTTCTAGCCTAAATTGAATAAGAATCACATATACAAGGTTAGCTCCCGAAGATCAAATGGAGAATGGCAATATCAAATCAACAATATATCCAAGGGAGAGGTATACCTCCTCAAAAGCACTTTGTGTAATTTCAATAACTTCATCATCAATAGGCTGCATAAACTGTGGTTGCTGGACAGCTTGAACTCCATGAGATTCTGATGGAATTGAAGGTCCCTCTAGCTCCTGATTAGCACCAGATGGGACCCTATTAACATCTAGTCCCTCTTGCTCCTCATTAGCAACAGGTGGGGTCCTATTAAGATCTAAGTCCAAAATGGCATCCCTTCCCTGATGACTTCTAGGAGAATTGCCGTCAACAGAATGAGTACTCATCTTGTATTCTTGCGTACAATATTTCTGTGTCCAAATTACACAACCTAAAATAGACCCCATGTCAAATGAAAATATATATAATGCACATCAAAGAAAAGAAGTCGTATATGACCAGTAGAGGAAAACCTTGCTTGGCAGAAGATGATGGAGGACAAAAAAAAAGGATAATTCCAATAACTGAAGAGAAATGTGTGGATCTATTTGTTCACAATAACTTGAAGGTAACCTCTGGATTGTGGGGAAATAATTATTGACCATTACATGTAAAGCAATACAATCGATCATTTATAATTTATCATGTCCACACACACACACACACGTCAAAATGATATTTTTGCACATAATAACGATCATAACAAACAATAACAACAACAAGGTGGGTTGGTTGCATGGATGACATGATATGATTGACCTGAATCAAAAACCAAATATTTATGATTATAACAGGTGAAATAATTGAATTATTCACAGATACGACAATAAGAAGTCAAAGTAGCCTAATAGATTTGTATTTCAGCAGAATTAGCAATCTTGCAACCGTTCTTGATTAAAATACAATCTCCATGAACTAAATTTCTAGGCTATAAGCATTTTAAGCAGTCTGCCTGACTAAAGTGCTAGAGATTCATAATGGCATAAGCACTGAATAATAAAGGGAAAACGTTGCCAACCACCGTGGCCCTTGGATTGTAGAATG